>SJYX01004841.1:52521-120482 GCA_006410675.1 Oreotragus oreotragus | reverse complement strand
AAGAAAAAGACTGTCTCTAATGGAAGGAATCCTGAGGCTTTTCTCTTGAACTCACAGTGTTCATCTCCCCCTCTTTCCCCAGGAGGACAACTGTGAGTTTTGTGGCTTACTGCTGCTCCACCCAATGTCTGCAGACTTTTGACCTACTGAGTTGATAAACACTCAAGGGCCTCAGGAGTGGTGCCAGCTTGACACTGCAGTTGCCTGCATATCGCACACTGTGCAGCAAAGGGGTGGAGAGTCCAGCCAGCCCAGCAGCCCTTGCGTCCTGCCATACTCGGAGACTACAGGACTCTGGAAACGTCACAATCGAGCTTCAGAACTGAAATGCCTTCCCCCAAGTTGGAATATATCCTCCCCCAAATTAAGAACCATTGGCCTTCTGTGTTTTTCTTTTTATGTGAGTGTGTCTCATATGCAGACTATTTAGCTTGATATGCCTCCCCAAATCTAATTTAGAGCAAGTTTCAGCTCCCTGAAGAACTATAATTTGATAATACAACCAAATTAACTTTTGAACATATATACCTTCAGTGGCACTTGTAATCTTCTCCTCTGTCTTTCTTTCCCCAGTGAATTATTCCTCAGAGGTTATTCTCCATGTTTTTAACAAATTTCAGCCAACCCTATGACCTCAATAGTATTGAATCGTTGGCAGAGGGGTGGGGGTTGGGGTTGGGGCATGAGGGGGAGGAGAAAGAGGGTGCTTGAGTTGGCTCCAAGTTGGACTCTAGTAGGGGCTTCACAAGGGTCCTAGCACACACCCTCTGGAAAGTTACAACCTTGTTTATAAAGTTTTGCAACCTATTTTTTGAGGGTTTTAGAAATAAAATGACTATAAATGAAAGAGACACTTTTGAAAGACTACAAAAAATACTGATTTTTTTTAATTCCCTCATAAGATTATTTTTTATTTGAGAAGAGTTTGAGGAATATTTGAGGCTTTAAAAGAGTCTGATTCTTTTCTTTCTGGATTTAAACATTTTCTGGCTACTGAGAAAGGGAGAAGAGAACACATCAAAATATGACCTCTGGTGTTTCTTGTTAGATGGATTATGATTAAACTTATACTGACTTTGAAATATCTTTGTTACATATGATAAGTCTCAGCGACTTCTACTAGTTTTTAGCAAGGTGATTCTAAGTACAGTCTGTGCACATTTATTTAAATACCTGCAGCATTAGATAATCTTCATTTTGACCCTGGATTTCTTAAGTACTTGACATACTGTTGTCCAGATAACATTGAAAAAACACAGGAAACGCAGGTCCAAATTCAGCCTTGGACTTTTGCAAAAAGGCCATAAATGGAAAGTGTGAGATTGTACTCTGACATAAGATAATGCTCTTAGTGGAGGACTCACATATTTGCTCTTCCTTTGAAAGGATGGCATTTTAATGTTGCTTTGCTGCCAGATGTTCCTCTGGTTGCTGTGAACTGATTCTTTTTTTACGTTTTTAAAAAGTTTAATTGTACATAGTTTTCTCTAAAGGCAGGACTAAAAGGGAACCAGGAAGGTTTACTTGGTAGGAAAATTATTTTCCAAAAATTTCATATTTGTCAAGATTTTGGTTTATGGAATTTTATTAGCTGCCCTAAATCTGTAATGCTAGGCTCTAACAGTGCTAAAAAATCCTACATAGTTACTGACGGATGTGTGATCTTTTCACAGTCACCACCTGCTGCCCGGAAAGCAGACTATACACATAGAATGGTGAAGGCAGAACATTATCAACTGTATTTCCACTGTTCTTACTTCCTCTTGTCCCTTTCATAACTTGGCCTCTTCAGCCTTAATCTTTCAAAGGCTTATAGTATAATAGGAACTGAAGATCTATATCAAATGTAACACTTCTTTCATCTTTTGGAATAATTGAAGTCTTAGTGTAACCCCTCCATGTATATAAATTGGGAGGTGAAAATGTGGCATGAAATTTCACAAATGTGGTTCAGGCCTAAGAGGCTGCTACCTATCATTTAAGTGACAGTAATATGTTTTCAACATCTTTCTACTTCTTCCTCCACAATCATATGTCTTAAAATGGAGTTGTGAAATTTGATAACCTAATATTCAGAATTCTGTTGAAACAAGGATATGTAATACTTTTAACTTGTTTGAGATTTTACAAAGACAGCTACAGTCCAAGCAGCCTCTGTATGAATAATGTAAGTTGAACTCCAGCAGTGGGCTAGGCAGACAACATTTGGATGGTCTCAGCCATAATCCTGAGACCAGAACCCAATTTGATGCAGAATCCAATTTAATTGATGAGAAATGGAACTTACAATTTGACTTCTTTGGTGCTGTTCATTCACTGGTATCATTCTTAACCTTTTAATACTATAAAGGAGTGTTGTAGACTGGAGAAGATTTGCCTACGTTCTAAATATTTAATTGTGTCCAGAGCTTTGCAGAAAATTCTGAAGTTATTATATATGTGTTTTCCTGAGCAATGGTTATCTTAGGTAGAGAAATACTTCATGCAATTATAATAAGGCCCCAAAGGTTAATTGTTTGGAAAATATAACCTCTTCAGGTAAGTTTACATCAGTAATCTGATATGTGGATATTGGTAAATTTTAAAATCCAGGATACCCTTTTGGGCATAGACCTTCTTAAGATAGAGTTCAAAGAGGGTCCATTTAAACTGGATTACTGTATCAATGTTCTTTGAAATGCCAAGTTGTTATACCAAAATCCTCAATTACATAACATTGCATAGACCAGTGAAATGTTGCATCTTCGATGAATAAAATACATATTTTGAGCACACTTTAATAGTTTTAAAACTGACTTATACACAGAAGAGTCCTGGCTAGTGGAGGATACTTTCTGGTTAATAGAAGGATGAACTCCTTTGTTATCTGACCCTCCTTTTCTGGAAAAGCATGGTCTACATTAAATATCTTTTGGTCAATGTACTCAACACTCACTAAAACCTTTCACACTCTGGCTTGTCTTCCTAGTTTAATGTACATCTCTCTTTTCTTCCACATTTAATTCCACAAATTAAAATGTTAACAATTCAAGAAAAAATACTTCAATACTAGTTGGCTTACGAGGGTTTACACATAGTTTTCTCTAAAATACATACCTATTTTGTAATCTCTTTCAAAGCCACTTTTAGAAATTATTAATATAAAATTAGGTTTCTGTTTCCTGAGTTGAAAAATCAGACATGTTCATCTTTACTGTAAAAGGCTTAAACATGATACACTGCTTTAGGAGAAATCAAAACATTTTTATTCAGATGATTTATGATCATGGATTCCTAACTGGGCCAACACTAATACAACCTGATGTAATTCAATATTGAGATGTAAATTCATTTCATAGACTTATGCTGCTGCTGCTGCTAAGTTGCTTCAGTTGTGTCCGACTCTTTGCAACCCCATAGACCGCAGCCCACCAGGCTCTGCTGTTCCTGTGATTCTCCAGGCAAGAACACTGGAGTGGGTTGCCATTTCCTTCTCCAATGCATGAAAGTGAAAAGTGAAAGTGAAGTTGCTCAATTGTGTCCGACTCTTAGCAACCCCATGGACTGCAGCCTACCAGGATCCTCCATCCATGGGATTTTCAAGGCAAGAGTACTGGAGTGGGTTGCTATTTATTTAAAAATCAGGAGTCTTATTTTAAAATGTATCCTTACATAACCGTGGACAATTTATTATGCTCTTATTATTTTTGTGGTTTTCATCAACTCTTGCTTATACTCCTGATAAGGCTCTTCTACATTTATCCAGGAAAATTAAGTGAATATCTTGCCTTCTGTTAAACTGAGGGAATTTTTATGAAGTCTGTATTCTCGAAAATAACTACATGGCTATCTAAAACTCATTCAGTTCTCACTATCCCTACCCAGGAAGTACCTCCCTGTGCTACCAGCTGATAGATCTGAAAGTGATGCAAGTGTCTCTAGGAAAGGGCTTGATCATAGCTGAGTGCCTGTTATCTTTGGTCAGGGAAAGAGACCGCTTCACAGTCTAGGATATTCTCTTTGATGCATGACTATATGGTACACAGAGACCGAAAAGGACTGACAGCCCAGTGTGGTAGCTGGACAGAAGGTGAGCATTTGGAAGTCATTTCTATATGTAATTAAGAGACTTGCAAGGTTTGGCCAGGTTTTCCCCCAGCCCCCCTGCCTCCAGTTCACCTTGCAGCAGAGTGTAGATTATCCTTGCTACCTGTCAGGTTTTGCTTCTCATAGCAATTTTGAGAGTATAGTACACCAAGATTCATTCCTTCCTTCATTTTTATATTATGAAAAAATTTTCTAATATTCTGAATATGCCGACTGAAACATTTTGACACTGCTCATTTATAGTGTGGATGTTTTCTACAATTCATATTATATCTGCTTTGGTCATTCTCACAGATACTGCTATTTATAGAATAGTTGAGCTTGAACCATGTCAATGCCTAGAAATGTCAATGGTGATGACTTTATTGTTTTAACCAGATTCACTTTGTTAAGAAAAATAAAGACATTAAATACTTAAAGCCAGCCAAAATGGTGGAATAAGCACCTCTGGAGATTCTCTCCTCCATAAAGACAAGGAAAAGTTTTGCAAAAAAATCAGAGTCAACTTTTTTCAGAACTCTGGAAATTAATCTTGCAGTATCCCAAGAAATATTTATGCAAGAGAAATAGCTGAATCTCAGTAAGAACTGTAAGTTTTACGGTATTTTAACTAGTCTTATTTCCACCCCTCCACCCACCCCACCCCCTGCCCATCTCTAGTTCTGCTTATCCTTGAAGACCAACAGTTCACAATCATGGTAGAAGCAGCAGCACTGAAGCCACTGAAGAATGGGGTTGGAGCTCTTTCAATGCCTCATTCCCAGAGAATTGTCTGGTGGTTTCCTGGAAGACCTCACTTGCAAGACTGTCTTTATTTTCTCTGATCAGAGTTTGCCACCAATGCTTTTCCAAGTATTTAATGAGAAAAAATCAGAGGCGTTTGTGGCTGCCTGAAGTAATAACCGTTGGAGCAAACCACAGGCTAACCATAAAAGGAAAAGTTGAGTAACGAGAGGCTTCAAAAAGTTCTGCCATTCCTGGGAATTTAGATGACCTTGTACACGCATAGACCAAGGACTTTGCACAAGCCAAGGATTGTTACTCCTGCTCAGGAAAGACCTGGAGACATCCTAATTCTCACCTTAGGTTGATCTTGGTAAACGGCTCATGCAGAAAGTGAAGATGAAGGCAGAGCTGTCAACCTCCTGGCTGGGTATTGGAGGATGTCCCAACATGCATACAAAGCTGTCAGCAAAGACTGGGAGAGTTATTGGTTTCAGGTGCTTATGGAAGTACCGTCTAATCATTCAGTGACTAATAAACTACCTGAGAAAGACTTCAGAGTCTATCTTTTATGAAGAATATGGACTTTAAAGAATTAGTTCAGATGAGTTGCTGGACAACCAAAACCAGCAACTTCATCAAACGCTTAGCAAAAGGGCAAGTAAATCTAATTTCTAAAGTTATCCTATTAGTTTTCCTCAAAAAAAAAAAAAAAACTATGAGACATGCAGAAAATAAGTGTGCCCCATAAAAAGTGGAAAAAGTCAACAAACTGTCTTGAGAAAGTCCAAACATTGGAATATGTAAAGACTTTAAACTGACTATTTTAATATATTCATATAACTAAAGTATGAAAATAATGTATCACTGAGTGGAAAACTCAGTGATAAATAAAAAGTGATAAAAAGAAATTATTAAAAAAACACATAAATTGTAGAGTTTAAATAAAAATAGCTGAAATGAAAAATTCCCCAGAGGGGCTCAACATCAGATTTGAGTAGGCAGAAGAAAGAATCAGCAAACTTGAATATAGGTCAATTGAGGTTATCCAGGTTGAGGAACAGAAAGAAAAGAGAATGGAGAAAAATTAATAGAGCCTTGATAACCCATCAGATACTATCAAATGTACCAACATATGCATAACAGGAGTCACATAAGGGGAGAAGAGAAAAAGAATATTTGAAAAAATAATGACCAAAGACTTCAAAATTTGATGAAAACTATTAACATACCAAGAAGCTCAAAGAACCTGAAGTAGGATAAATTCAAACTCATTCCTGGACATATAATCATACTGTCAAAAGATAAAGACAAGGAGAAAACTGACTCATACACAAGAAATTCTTATCAGAAAATGTGGAGACCAGAAGGGAAAAGGATGACTTCTTGGAAATGCAAAAGGAAATGACTATCAAGCAAGAATTTTGTATCTAGCAAAACAATCCTTCAAAAGTGAAGATGAAATTAAAACATTCTCAGATAAAACAAAATTCAGCTTCAGCAAGCCTGTCCTACAAGAAATAATAAACAGAGTCCTTCAGGCTACAATGAAAGGACAATAGTAACTCAAATGCACATGAAGAAATAAAGAGTACAGATAAAGGGAGCTACATGGGTAAACATAAAAGAGCATAAATGCATTTTTTTGTTCACAACTTTTTTTTACTCCTAATTTAAGAGGCAACTCCATTAAAAAGTTATAAATCTTTGTTGGTGGTCACAAAGTGAGAAAACAAAATATGTGTGACAATAACAGTACAAAGAAAGGGAGAGGGAACAAACCTGTATGGGAACAAACTTATTGTATAATACTGAGATTAAGCTGGTATTAATAAAAACAACTATATATTATAATCTTCAGGGAAAACACTAAGAAATATATGGTAAAATAATAACTAAAGAATATATAGTAAAAGATACAAAAATGGCACACTAAAAATATACAACAGAAGGCATGGAAGTATGGAGGAATAGGAAAAAAGACATAAGACATAGAAAACAAATAGCAAGATGGCAGACTAAATCCTACCTTATCAGTAGTCATATTAAATGTAAATGAATTAACACTCCTATTAAAAGGTAGAAATGGCAGAATGGGTAAAAATCATGATCCAACTATATGCTGCCTACAAATCAGTAACGAATAGATTGAAAGTAAACCAAAAAATAAAGGAAAAAGATATATCACACAAACTTAACAAAGAGAGCCAGTGTGGCTATATTAATCTCAAACAAAAGAGACTTTAAGGCATAAATTGTTACTAGAGACAAAGACATTACATAATAACAAAAGGATCAGTCCATCAAGAAGACATAACTATGCTGTTACTAGAGACAAAGACATTACATGATAATAAAAGGATCAGTCCATCAGGAAGACGTAACTATGCACATATACGTACCTAACAGCAGAGCGCCAAATATGCGAAGGAAGAACTGACAGAGTTGAAGTGAGAAACAACCAATTCAGTCATAGCAGTCGGACGCAACTGAAGCGACTTGGCAGCAGTTGGAGACTTTAGTGCCTCACTTGCAGTTTTGGACAGAACAACTGAAGAGGAGTCAACAGAGAGAGGACTTGAACGACATCTTAAGCCAAGGAGCCCTAACAGACATCCATAGACCAGCAGCAAATGTGCATTCTTTTAAAGTGCACATGGAGCACTCCTTGGGATAAAAAAGTCTTAATATTTTTAATAGGATTGAATCACACAAAATATGTTCTCTGACCACAAGAGAATAAAATTAGAAACAACTAACAGAAGGAAACTCGGCAATTTTATAAGTGTATGGAAATTTAACATTACATTTCTAATTAATCAATGGGTAAAAGAAACCATAGATTAATGGTTGCCTGGATGGCGGGGAGGGGAAATGGGTAATGACTGCTAATGGGTGTGGTGTTTCTTTATGGGGTGATGAAGATGGTTTGGAGTTAGATAGCCGTGATGGTTGCACAACCTTGTGAATATACTAACAGTGCACACACTGAAGAGATGGTTTGTGGTATGTGAATTATATCTCAACTTAAAACCAGTGATAAAGCTTACTTTACATACCTGTAAACAAGCTATTTTTCAATAGACCAATAATCCTTCCAGAATCCAAGAATGGAACTGCAGTCACTGTGGCTGTGAAGTGAATGGAAACTCAGTATTAACACTCGTCTGGTTTTAGAGTCTGTGCTTACTAGTTAACATCAGCATCAGGCCAAATCCACAGTAATTTAAAAATTCCAGGTGGTGAGTGTTCCAACTCACTTAATCCACTGAACAAACAGTCACCATTCCAGTGAGGCCCCTCAAGGAACAGAGACCACTAAAAGTAAAACACCATGAAATTAATGTGTTTGAAAATATAATCAAGTGGAAAATTCTGGAAAGTACTAGGAAGTACTCTTCTGTAAAGTACTTGTAAATCATACTGCTTTTTTCCTAGTTTACAACCCTGATTGGTAACATTTTTTATCTAGAACAAAAAATTATAGGGGGTATTATTTACTAAAGGTCGTTTTGTATCTTTTCATCATAATTACAGCTATGTGTTTATCATGATTTAAAAAAAAACTTCTATCCAAGGCTGTTAATAATTCTCTGAAAATGATAAAGATCACCGTTTAATATGTTGACCAAATAATTACACCCACTTTGAGGATATGCAGTCTAATTCAGTAGACCAAAACAATGTTTAGATTTTAAATTAAAGAGATTTTGTAATTATGCATAAGAAACAGTGGATGTATCTTGCCCTTTTCAGATTTATCTTCTTTAATTTTAGGTGATTGGTCTGGTAAAAAATTAAAAAAAAATAAACCTAGTTACAGTATTATCAGTATGATCTTACTATTTGAAACAATCCAGTAAATTGTGCTGTGAGTTATGATTAAGGAGTCCTGTACATTGATTATATAATGCAATCATGCATAAAAGCACTTGGTAGACAACCCTAAAAGGAAAATCTGCTCTTTTTTATTTAATCCCTATCTTCCTATAAGAATTCTTTATCCGTGTAATTTTTTACATCTTGTAATTCATATTAAAGTAGGCTTTTTTCTAATTACAAAAGCAATACTGCAGCCTAGAGAAAGAGATGAAGAAAAAGCTTACTATCCCAATAACCCTTTCATAAGTATTTATCTTTTCAGTCTTTCCTATGAATGCTACACATATACTTGTCGATTTACTTAAAAGATTAAGGAGTCCTGTACATGGATTATATAATGCAATCATGCATAAAAGCACTTGGTAGACAACCCTAAAAGGAAAATCTGCTCTTTTTTATTTAATCCCTATCTTCCTATAAGAATTCTTTATCCGTGTAATTTTTTACATCTTGTAATTCATATTAAAGTAGGCTTTTTTCTAATTACAAAAGCAATACTGCAGCCTAGAGAAAGAGATGAAGAAAAAGCTTACTATCCCAATAACCCTTTCATAAGTATTTATCTTTTCAGTCTTTCCTATGAATGCTACACATATACTTGTCGATTTACTTAAATGACATCTTAGCATACAAACTATTTTATAACTTGCTTTCTTCAAGTAATATTTTGTGAAAATCATATCAATAAAAATACATACATACATACTGGCTATGTAGTATTAAATTTTTTTTTACCAATTTTATGTAATATAGTATATATATTTAATACATTTTTAAACAAAAAATTTTGCTTTTATTGAACTTGAAAGCATCGATTTCTCTTAGTTTCTTTATGTAGTACCAATTTATTTGGGAAGGCAGATGGGAGATTAAATTTTATAAGCAAGTATTAGATTGCTACTACTTTTATAGGTATACATCATCAGTTTAGCTCTTTTCAAGTAGAGCAATCTTAGAAAACTTTAACTTTTTATTTAATGTCAAATTCACTGTGACTAGAGCCCTGAACTAGGATTTCATTCAAAATGTACTTTGATTAGTGCAATTGTCTAGTATGCCACAACCACTACAGTCTTCAGTAAAGAGATTTTCTCCCACCCCAGACATTTGCACTTGGCATATTTTTCTAAAACAACAACAAAAAATAAGCTGGGATCTCATCAATTAACCTGTTTAATATTAATGTCAAAACATTGATTTACATCAGATTCTCAGTGAAAATACTTATAGTTAGCACAATAATCTGGGATCCCTGCAAAAACAAAATATGGGATACAGCTTTTTAGTTAAAACAAGCAGCTCACACACACACACAAAAAAATGTGCTAATGCCAACACTGAAAAAGACAAGATTAGTCGCAGAGAGGTGGAGAGGAGCAAACCGCACCTTTGGGGAGAGTTTTCGTGGCTCACAGACAAGTGGCTGAGGAACTCTGTAGACTGACGAAGCGTGAAAAGTGAAGAGATAAAGGTCAGGGAGAAAAGAAAGGGGTGGGGGAGGATGAGAAATACCACCGCAGGAAGAAGGCATGACTCAAAAAGTGAGCGTCACGTCACCAGTACCTGTGTTTTCTTGCCATCCTCCTTTGCTTTAACAATATGCACCTTGCTTAGGGACGTAGAATCCAAATTTAAGGAAAGAAACTGAATTTGATATTGCCGGTACTCTCTGCCTCTAGCAAACCAGTCCCCCCTAGGCCCCCGTTTGTTTGCTGCCAGTCGTTCGCGTCGCAGGAGCTGAGATGCTCATCGGCCAAGGGGGCGGGAGGCTGCTCTGTGTCTTGAAGGCTAAGGTGGTCGTGGTGCCTCTGAAGAACTTAGGAAACCTAGACAGAGGAAGCATATCTCTGCTGAATGCGTCTGAGCCAAGCGAGGGCGTGAAGGTGAAGGGAAGGCCTGGAGTTCTGCAGGTCGTTAAAGAAGAAATGATGCCCGATCCATCATGAAAGGTTCCAGGATTTGCAGTGTTTGACAGGAAAAGAGATATGGGAAAAAACTGAAACTCATTCTAAAGGTAAACATGGAAATGTGAGATTAAAGAGCAGAATCATCTGATATCACAAATAGCGAAAAGAAAGCAAGAAATGACTTGATTTTTGCCTGTGCCTGTGGCCACCTCAAGGAGTTGTCTCCACACGCCATCTTCCTTTGGGACAGTCCTACCCAGCCTCATATCTTTGCATGGATCTCATAAATCATGATGTGTCTGAATTGGCAGTTCACCTCAGAAGATGTGGCAAATTCCTTAAATAGCGTTCATCACATCCTGCCCCACCTCACCTTCAGGTTTCTCACAGGTTCCTTCTCAGCCTCTGTGCCAAACTCACAGATAATTTGTGCAAACGTGGATCATTTCTATTTTAGATGAGGTTACTCTCTATTAGATGATTCCCATGATTGGTAGGTAAATATTTTAATGATCTTAACCAGAAACTGTAGTGACCATAAATTGCAAACTGCACTTTCCATTTTACCTATGTTAATATCATCTTTATTCTACTTGAATATGTAGAACCTTCTTGAAAACTCTGCAAGTTCCCTGTGTACCACTCTCATGTCATGTTTTTCTCTACAGTCTTAAAGAGCCAATGCAGCTAGCTACAGACACGCCTGAAAATACGCCATCTGATACATCAACACCATAAGCTGCTGCGACACTGCACACTTCACAGTTTTAGTTAAACGAATGCTTTCTTTCTTAACCTGAAGCTTTCTCATAACAAAACATTTTAATGTTATGTTTACTAACTGAAGTAACATACAAAACATTCACCTCTAAGTGATATCCTGGTGCCTCTCAATAAAAGAAAAAAAATCCAAATGAGACCAAAATCTAAGAAGGGAGCCCACCCAGACCACCAAAATCTGAGAGGACTGAAAAAAGATCTTCAATGTCGACCGAGTTTGTAAAGCATTGAAAAAAATTCTCCCTGCAATCCCAGCCCACCTTGGACTTAGGAAGAAAGAATGCAGGGTATAAATAATGAATGAATAGAATAAATAAGTATGGTGGTGATGACGTGTGCAAAAACAACCAGTCATTCTTTTAGACTTGTGAAGTCAATTCTTTAGCTATGTTTTGCCCTACATAAAGGTTTAAGAATATTCAGACGTGTATCTGTTAACACAAAATAATCACTTCAGTTCTAAAAATACTCTCCTGCTACTAACTCAATTTTTTTTAAGGGCAGCAGAAAAGCTTAATTAAACTTTTTGGTTGTTAAAGCTCTGCTTCCTGAAAAAATATACTATTCTTAGAGTCCCACAGTTCAATTGCAAGAAACAGCTAATATATTATCAGTCAAGAAGTAGTTCCTTCTTGTGTTTAGCACTGAGGCCACTGGATGGGGTTTTAATTGAGTAAACTCAAGGCTGAACGGGGCAGCTGAAGAGAACTCTGTTCTGCTAGTAATGTCAGCCTCAGGAGAGGGAAACTGACAAGAGGCCAAATTCCTCCAGGAAATTTGGGACTAGTTGAAACCATCCTACCCCACCTTGCTTTGATGATGGTGACTGATGATAAGTTTTAATTTTTCAGCACCTGGTGTTACAGCACAGGGTTCACAGCTCCAAAACAACAACACAGAAAGAATTAAAGCATCATTTACAATTTGGCAACATGTCACAGAGCCCACAGGAGAGCAGAAGAAAGCAGGGTGAGGAGAGAAACTTGATTCCCTTCTCCAGACCTTATACATGAGAACAGCCACACAAGACGAAAGAAGCAGGTTGCTTGGGGCTCTGGGGAAAGAGAGCCACAGGCAAGGCCAGGTTGGCTTTGAGTAGGCTCGAAGGCTGTGCCCCAAAAAGAGGCAGCCAGGGGCAGCACCTTGTCCCAGGCACAGAGCTTGCCTGCTGCTGCTGCTGCTGCTAAGTCGCTTTAGTCGTGTCCGACTCTCTGCGACCCCATAGATGGCAGCCCACCAGGCTCTGCCGTCCCTGGGATTCTCCAGGCAAAAATACTGGAGTGGGTTGCCATTTCCTTCTCCAATGCATGAAAGTGAAAAGTGAAAGTGAAATCGCTCAGTCGTGTCCCACTCTTAGCGACCCCATGGACTGCAGCCTACCAGGCTTACCTAGACACTGATAAACCCCCCTGGGTTTCAGGCCACCTCCTCCGTCAGTTTCCATGCCTGCTGAGCACAAGCTGACATGGGAATCTGCATAGTTCCAATGCCCAAAGGAAACCAAGCCTTTCCAGAGGTCTAAACAACTAGCCCGAGCCACAGACAGTAGAGCAAGGAAGCACCTACAGCCCTGAGAAGTGGAGAGGGCCCCATCTGCTGTAAGAGGAAAGCAGTGCTGTGCTGCACTCACTCAGTCATGTCCACTCTTTGCGACCCCTTGGACTGAAGTCAACCAGGCTCCTTGGTCCATGGGATTCTCCAGGCAAGAATACTGGAGTGGGCTGTCATGCCCTCCTCCAGGGCAGCTTTCCAACCCAGGGATCGAACCCAGGTCTCCCGCATTGCAGGCGGATTCTTTACCATCTGAGCCACCAGGGAAGCCCAAGAATACTGGCGTGGGTAGTCTGTCCCTTCTCCAGGGGAACCTCCCGACCCAGGAATGGAACCAGGTGTCCTGCATTGCAGGCGGAATCTTTACAAGCTGAGACAGCAGTGGTCCCAAAGGAAAATTAGTAGATAGAACTGTCTTCACGGTCTAATTGTGAAAGGGGTAAGTTGAAACTCCAACCACTCATTCACTCCCAGGAAACACCTTTGAAGTGGCAAGGTCTGCTCTGGGCCCTGAGGGCTCAAGGGTGAACAGTACAGAGCTGGGGCCTGCCTTCGGGAAGCTATATTCTAGTGAAGAAAACAGACAGCAGACAAAAATGTCCCCACGTGGATGGTGACAAAGCAGGGCCAGCATTGCGGCTGCTGGCGGACGTGGCCCGCGAGTCAGAAAGGCTTGAAGCAGCCGGTCCAGGGAGGGCTGGGGACCCGTCCAGACAGAGGTCTGCCCTCCAGCAGGGCGGGCATGTTTTGGGACTGAGGGAAGACCAGCGATGTGCACACTGGGGGATGAGACCAAGGGCTGGCGGGGAAGTAGGACCGAGGCTGTGGCGGCTGTGCTTTGCTGCTAAAGCTGTCAGTTTTCTCCCCAGGATAATGGGAAGCTTGATGCGTCTGGTGTAGGCTGATATTCCTCCCACCTGTTGATGGGTAGGAGGCAGCTGGGGGTGGAGGGCAGGCAGAGGGGTACCGGAATTGGGTGTGGCCTGGGGGGTGGGGGCGGGGGAAATGGGGGCGACCGTGGATTAGATTCACCTGAACTTAAAACAAGACGCTAAAGACGCTTACTCCTTGGAAGAAAAGTTATGACCAACTAGATAGCATATTCAAAAGCAGAGACATTCCTTTGCTGACTAAGGTCCGCCTAGTCAAGGCTATGGTTTTTCCTGTGGTCACGTATGGATGTGAGAGTTGGACTGTGAAGAAGGCTGAGTGCCAAAGAATTGATGCTTTTGAACTGTGGTGCTGGAGAAGACTCTAGAGAGCCCCTTGGACTGCAAGGAGATCCAACCAGTCCATTCTGAAGGAGATCAACCCTGGGATTTCTTTGGAAGGAATGATGCTAAAGCTGAAACTCCAGTCCTTTGGCCACCTCATGCAAAGAGTTGACTCATTGGAAAAGACTCTGATGCTGGGAGGGATTGGGGGCAGGAGGAGAAGGGGACGACCAAGGATGAGATGGCTGGATGGCATCACGGACTCGATGGATGTGAGTCTGAGTGAACTCCGAGAGATGGTGATGAACAGGGAGGCCTGGCGTGCTGCGATTCATGGGATCGCAAAGAGTCGGACACGACTGAGCGACTGAACTGGACTGAACTGAAAACCAGGCATGACTGGAAACGAGGAGTAGGGAGAGAGAGACAGGGCCCATGTTTCTACAAACTCTCCCTGTTCCGTCTCCATCTCGTCTCCACCACCGTCTGACACCGCTCTGAGGCGGCTGAGGGCCCTCCCCTGCGGGAGCTGCCCACACACCCATCTTCTTCCGCATCACCAGTGGTCTTCACCCCCCTCTCCTTGAACGTGGGCCCGGCAGGCTTCTCCCGACTCTCTGTGTCTTTGGCTCCCCGCTCTCTTTCTAGCCCTTACGTCAACATGGTTCCCAGGTGGCCCACAGCTCCATCATCACCTTGAAGAAGGGGCCTTCTGGATGCCCCTAGGGGGAATGGATCACACCCCTAGGCCAGGACTGACCATGCCCCAGGTGGCCTGACCACACCCCCAGGCTAGGGTTCACCGTTATAGGTGACGCGACCACAACCCCGGAGCATGGTGCAGCCTCTTCAACTTCATGAAAGTTCTTGCTGTTGTTGTTCAGTTACTAAGTTTTATCCAATTCTGCGACCTCATGGACTGCAGCATACCATGCTCTTCTGTTCTCCACTATCTCTGGAGTTTGCTCAAATTCACGCCCATTGAGTCAGTGGTGCTATCTAACCATCTCATCCTCTGTCACTCCCTTCTCCTTTTGCCTATGATCTATCCCATCTTTTCCAGTATTAGGGTCTTTTCCAATGAGTTGGCTGTTTGCATCAGATGGCCAAAGCACTGGAGCTTCAGTTTCAGCAGCAGTCCTTCCAGTGAATATTCAGGGTTGATTTCCTTTAGGATTGACTGGTTTGGTCTCTTTGCTGTCAAAAGGACTCTCAAGAGTCTTCTTCAGCACAATTTGAAAGCGTCAATTCTTCAGCTCTCAGTCTTCTTTATGGGCCAACTCTCACTTCTGTACATGACTACTGTGAAAATCATAAGTTTGATTTTGCGGACTTTTGTTGGCAAAGTGATGTCTCTGCTTTGTAATATGCAGTCTAGAATCATAGCTTTCCTTCCAAGGAGCAAACATCTTTTAATTTCATGGCTGTAGTCCCGAGTGATTTTGGAGCCCAAGAAAAGAAAACCTGTCACTGCTTCCACTCCCCCCGCCCTTCTATTTGCCGTGAATCATAAACTGGAATCAAGATTGCTGGGAGAAATATCGAAAACTTCAGGTATGCTGATGACACTACTCTAACGCCAGAAAATGAAAAGGAACTATGGAGCCTCTTGGTGAGGTGAAAGAGGAGAGTGAAAAAGCTGGCTTAAAACTCAGCATTCAAAAAACTAAGATCATGGCATCCAGTCCCTAACTTCATGGCAAATAGATGAAGAAAAGGTGGAAACAGTAACAGGTTTTATTTGGGGGAGGGGCTCCAAAATCACTAGGGGTGGTGACTGCAGCCACAAAATTAAAGGATGCTTACTAACTGGAAGAAAAGCTATGACAAATCTAGACAGTGTGTTAAAAAGCAGAGACATTACTTTGTTGACTACGGTCCACAGAGTCAAAGCTATGGTTTTCCCAGTAGTCACCTGTGATGTGAGAGTTGGACCATAAAGGAGGTTGAGCACAGAAGAATGATGCTTTAGAACTGTCATGTTGGATAAGACTCTGGTGAGTCCCTTGGACTGCAAGGAGATCAAACCAATCAATCCTAAAGGAAATTAACCCTGAATATTTATTGGAAGGACTGCTCCAATGAAGCTGAAGCTCCAATACTTTGTCCACCTGATGCAAAGAGCCAATTAATTGGAAAAGACCCTGATGCTGGGAAAGATTGAAGGCAGGAGAAGAGGGCAGCAGATGATGAGATGGTTGGATGGCATCACCAACTCGATGGACACGAGTTTGAGCAAACTCCAGGAGACAGTGAAAGATGATAGGGAAGCCTGGCGTGCTGCAGCCCGTGAGGACACAAAGAATCAGGTATGACTTGGTTACTGAACAACATTTGCCATTAAGTGAAGAGACTGGATGCCGTAATCTTTGTTTTTCGAATGTTGAGTTTTAAGCCAGCTTTTAACTCTCCTCTTTCACCCTCATTGTGGAGAAGGCAATGGCACCCCACTCCAGTACTCTTGCCTGGAAAATCCCTTGGAAGGAGGAGCCTGGTGGGCTACAGTTCATGGGGTCGCAGAGTTGGACACGACTGAGCGACTTCACTTTCACTTTTCACTTTCATGCATTGGAGAAGGAAATGGCAACCCACTCCAGTGTTCTTGCCTGGAGAATCCCAGGGACGGGGGAGCCTGGTGGGCTGCCATCTATGGGGTCTCACAGAGAGGATCTTTAGTTCCTCTTCACTTTCTGCCCTTACAGTGTTATCATCTGCATCTCTGAGGTTGCTGATACTTCTCATGCAATCTTGATTCCAGGTTGTGATTAATCCAGCCCAGTATTTCACATGTTGTACTCTGCATATAAATTAAATAAGCAGGGCGACAATATACAGCCTTGACGTACTCCTTTCCTAATTTTGAACTAGTCCATTTTTCCATGTCTGATTCTAACTGTTGCTTCTAGTCCTGAATACAGGTTTCTCGGGAGACAGGTAAATTCTGGTAATCCCACGTCTTTAAGAATTTTCCACAGTTTGTTGTGATTCACACCATCAAAGGCTTTAGCTTAGTCAATGAGGCAGAAGTAGATTTTTTTTAATTCTCTTGCTTTTTCTGTGACCTAACAGATGCTGGCAATTTGATCTTTGATTCTCCCACCTTTTCTAAGTCCCACTTGAACATCTGGAAGTTCTTGGTTCATGTACTATTGAGACATAGCTTGAAGGATTTTGAGCATTACCTTGCTAGCATGTGAAATGAAGGCAATTGCTCAGTAGTTTGAATATTCTTTGGCATTGCCTTTCTTTGGGATTGGAATGAAAATTGACCCTTTCCAGTACTGTGGCCACTGCTGAGTTTTCCAAATTTGCTGGCATGTTGAACTGCAGCACTTTCACAGCGTCATATTTAGGATTTGAAATAGCTCAGCTGAAATTCCATCACCTCTACTAGCTTTGTTCATGGTAATGCTTCCTAAGGGCCACTTGACTTCACACTCCAGGATGTCTGGCTCTGTAGAATGACCATACCATCATGGTTCTCTGGATCATTAAGACCTTTTTTGTACAGTTCTTCTGTGTGTTCTTGCCATTTCTTCTTAATACCTTCTGCTTCTGTTAGGTCTTTCCCATTTCTGTCCTTATCATGCCCATCCTTGAAAGAAATTTTCCCTTGGTATCTCTAATTTTCTTGAAGAGATCTTTAGTCTTTCCCATTCTATTGTTTTCCTCTATTTCTTTAGCATTGTTCATTTAAGAAAGGCCTCTTATCTCTCCTTGCTATTCTCTGGTTCTCTGCATTCATTTGGGTATATCTTTCCCTTTCTCCCTTGCCTTTCACTTCTCTTCTTTCCTCAGCTATTTGTAAAGCCTCCTCAACCACTTTGCCTTCTTGCATTTCTTCTTCTTTGGAACGGTTTTGATCACTGTCTTTCATACAATGTTATGAGACTCTGTTCATCATTTTCCAGAAACTCTGTCTACCAAATCTAATCCCTTGAATCTATTTGTCACCTCCATGGTATAATCATAAGGGATTTGATTTAGGTCATACCTGAATGGTCTAGTGGTTTCCCCTACTTTACTCAAGTTAAGCCTGAAGTTTGCAGTAAGGAGCTCATGATTGGAGCCACTCTCAGCTCCAGGTACTGCTTTTACTGACTGTATAGAGCTTCTCCATCTTTAGTTGCAAAGAATATAATCAATCAGATTTCAGTATTGACCTTCTGGTNTGGTTTCCCCTACTTTACTCAAGTTAAGCCTGAAGTTTGCAGTAAGGAGCTCATGATTGGAGCCACTCTCAGCTCCAGGTACTGCTTTTACTGACTGTATAGAGCTTCTCCATCTTTAGTTGCAAAGAATATAATCAATCAGATTTCAGTATTGACCTTCTGGTGATGTCCATGTGTACTGTCATCTCGTGTTGGTGGAAAAGGGTCTTTGCTATGACCAGTGTGTTCTCTTGGCAAAACTCTGTTAGCCTTTGCCCTGCTTCATTTTCTACTCCAAGGTCAAACTTGCCTGTTACTCCAGGTATCTCTTGACTTCCTACTTTTACGTTCCAATCCCCTGTGATGAAAAGCACATTTTTTTTTTTTTTTTTGGTGTAAACTCTAGAAGGTGTTTTAGGTCTTCATGGAACTGATCAGCTTTTCAGCATCAGTGGTTGGGGCATACACTTGGATTACTGTGATGTTGGATGATTTGCCTTGGAAATGAACCAATATCATTCTGTTATTGTTGAGATTGCACCCAAGTACTGCATTTGAGACTCTTGTTGACTGTGAGGGATACTCTATTTCTTCTAAGGGATTCTTGCCCACAGTAGTAGATATATTGGTCATCTGAATTAAATTAGCCATCCCCATCAATTTTAGTTCACTGATTCCTAAGATGTCGATGTTGCCATCTGCTGATTGACCATGTCCAGTTTACCTTGATTCATGGATCTAACATTCCAGGTTCCTATGCAACATTGTTCTTTACAACATTAGACTTTACTTTCACCACCAGACACATCCACATCTGAGCATGGTTTCCATTTTGTCACAGCCGCTTCATTCTTTCTGGAGCTAGTAATAATTGCCCTCTACTTCTCTGCAATAGCATATTGGATACCACCTGACCTGTGGGGCTCATCTGGTGTCATATATTTTTGCCTTTTCATAGGGTTCTCCAGACAAGAATACTGGAGTGGTTTGCAATTTCCCTCTCCGTGGACCATGTTTTGTCAGGACTCTTCACTATGACCGTCTTGGGTGGCCCTGCATGGCATGGCTCATAGCTTCATTGAGTTACGCAAGCCCCTTCACCACAACAAGGCTGTGATCCATGAAGGGAATGAAAACTCTGCAGCTCATCAAAACAGGGTTGTGGTGATGGCCACAGAACACTGTAAGGAGACTGGTAACCACCAAATTCTACACTGAAGAGGGTGAGTTTTATGGTACGGAAATTATACTTCAGTGAAGCTTTAAGAAACAGACAAAAGAAACAGCCGAAGAGTACCCCTCTGTGGCCCTCACCCCTAAGCCCCCATCTGTGCTTTGTCAGCAGGGAGCCATGCTGACCACCCACACGTGTCATGCTTGACTCCTCCCTCTGACTTAGGGGGCATTTGGCATTTGGGTGGGTGCTTTGGGCTGTCATGTGGGTTCTAAGGCTCTTGGTACTAACTAGTAGGTGGGGAAAGGATGTATGAGAGCATCCCATGGCAAATTGTCCCCTGTCCCACAGGACTTCAGACAAATGTCCTATCCATGTTCTCTTACATACAGGTAAGTCTTGCCTTCTGTCACTTATCCTTAAGTCAACCTGTTCTCTTTGTTTTCTTTCATTTCGAATCCAGGGTGGCTGCTGATCCTCTTACTTTCTTAAGTTATAGTGACTTTTTCTGTCTTGATGTCAGCAACCCATGACTCCTTGTGCTTTTGTGATTTGGGAGCACGGGGTCACTCCACATGGCTGGGACCTGGAGCCAGCTGTGACTCAGGCCCTTTTCTTCCAATGAGAGGGTCTATCCCCAGGCTTGGCCCTCCTTGGGGGCAGCTGGTTCCTCTGCACTTTTCCTGGTCCCAGGTCTCCGGTTTCCAGGCAGCTGGCATTTCCAGCCTACTCCTTCAGACAGCTGGCACCACACACCAGACTTGTTGGCACCAAGTGGTCTGGGTATTCCCCCTGCAACAGAGGCCCTGTGAAAAAGAAAGAGGCAGGGAGCCTTCGCTGGGACATCTCCCCACCAGCCTGCCCTGCCGTACTCCGTGTGATGCAGGAGGTAGGTCATGCCTCTCCCTGTCTTGCTGAGTCTGACTTTATAAATACCTCTCTCCCTTGGTAAGGCCTACGCCTTACCCAAGCCAGTGACAATGACAGTGAGGAGTCCAGTCTGAGCCCTGGGACACGCGGCCTAACTCTTCTCTTACTCCTTGCTCTCTGCGTCAGATGCCTTTGGGCCTCTTCACTTCCTTCCTCAGGCCAAGCATCCCTGCTCACCACCACTGGCCAGCAGCAAGCTCTCGTCTCTGGCTCGTGCAATGCTTTATTCCTAGTTCTGTGATGCTGTAGACGACTTATTTCTGCATATAGGGGAGTCCCTCCCAGACAGTCCTTCTCATGCAGTCTATGAGCAACTACGTGAGTGACGCTCAGGGCCTATCTTTCCAGAAATGTCTGCTGAGCATCTATGGTATTTAATTTACTTTGCCAACAAAGGTCCATCTAATCAAGCTATGGGTTTTCCAGTAGTCATGTATGGATGTGAGAGTTGGACCATAAAGAAAGCTGAGTGCCAAAGAATTGATACTTCTGAATTGTGGTGTTAGAGAAGACTCTTGAAAATCCCTTGGACTGCAAGGAGATCCAACCAGTCCATCTGAAAGGAAATCAGTCCTGAATATTCACTGGAAGGACTGATGCTGAAGCTGAAACTCCAATACTTTGGCCATCTGATGGGAAGAACTGACTCACTGGAAAAGACTCTGATGCTGGGAAAGATTGAAGGCAGGAGGAGAAGGGGATGATAGAGGATGAGATGGTTGGATGGCATCACCGACTCAATGGACACGAGTCTGTGATGGACAGGGAGGCCTGACATGCTGCAGTCCATGGGATCGCAAAGAGTTGGACACGACTGAGCAACTGAACTGATGGTATTTAATATACTATCCTGTGCTCCACAGAGATGCATGCATAGGGAACTTGGCCAGTGCCTTTGAGAAGTTTGTAATATATTCATTTACAGCCTTGGGGTGAAAAGACATTAGTAGAAAAAGGGAGTGGAGAGAGCTAAGGGACCACATTTATAATCAAAAAGGATAAACATCGCCCTCTTCCCATCTGCTGTTTGTTCCAGGCAGGGACATTGTGAGGGGGTCACTGAGGCCTGGGCCTGGGTGCTGGCCTCAGAGTCCTCTCCAGGAACTCCCCTCCACGCTCAGCAAAGACTAGGGCCCACCCTGCAGGCCTGACGAGGTCCCAGAACGACCCCGCGATACTTTCCTCTGCTGCTGGACTAGAGAAAGTCGTTCACTTGGGGAGGAAGAAGTGGCTCCCTGAGGGTCTCTGGGGTCCCCACTCCCTCCTTTCTAAGATGGGGAGCTGCCTCTGGCCCCAGCAGAGGGAAGCCGGCTGCCACTGCTCTAGGGACGTCATGGGGTCTCACAGTGAGGCGGGGAAGAACGAGGCCCCCAGGACACAGAGCCTTGAGGAGGGGAACCCAGGAGACCACACTCCTGGGGGCCTCCAAAGCTCAAATAGGTCTCATCCAAAGGGAGTGAATGAATGAAGGGGTTGGACTGGCAGTGAGATGAAATGATGCTCCCACGCTGGGCACAGGCTCTGGCTTCCGGCTCACCACCCTCTCCCCATCCCTCAGGGTGGCTTCCAACAGAGCAGGAGGAAGTGCCTGGCACTGGCTAGGGGGGATTCCCTAGGAGCCTCGTGCTCCTCATTCGTTTTCAAACATTGCCATTTCCAGCCAAGGCAGCTGGAAATTGAACGTGACGTGGTCAGGGGGCAGTGGGCACCGGTGCTCATTTCTGAGAAGTGAGCAAGTATAGACACTCTCCTTGGGCCAAGTGACTCTTGCAGACATGAAATGGTGGCATCAACATTTCTTCTTAAAATAAGCATTTCTTGTTTGTAAAAATCATTCTTGTGCCTATAAATGTTTCAATCAAAGAAATGTTTTCTTTGTTCAGAGGTATTCAATTGGCCAGACAGGGCCAGGGCTGTGACAAGATGCCCAACCTTGCTCTGGAAGCAACAGTCAGCCTTCCAGGTGGGGGGCAGGCCCTTCCAGCCCTTCCCAGGCTCCCTGCCACTCTGTGGCTCAAATGTACCAGGGTGAGCATCTTCAAAATAAAGACTCCTTCTAATCAAAAGATAGGATTGACTTGGTGATATTTCCATAGACAAGAAAGAGTCTTAAAAAAAGAGGCCCAATTCTTACCCAAACCCAAGCTAGACACCTGGATGATTCCATGAGCTCAGCTTGCCCTCCTCAACCTCTCTGCCTACACCTGTAGCCTCATATTGGCAAATCCCCACCTTGCCCCAGTATGCTGCTCTGAGGGCGTCTTCAGTCCCTCCAAGTGGACGCTGAGACCAGGTGGACAAAGAGACACACACGGAGGTTGCAGGAGTGGGGGGACGGGACACAGACCTGGGTGCATCCTGCCCTGTGTCACACCCCCTCTGAACACTGGAGCCAGCCTGTCAGCAGGCCTGTACAGATGGAGATCCATTCCATGCTGACACCTGCTGGAAGTGGCCCCAGCTTGGCTGGGACCTCCAGTGGCACAGGCAGGCCCATGGTGAGCAGTTATGGAGTGGGCGCTTCCCACCGCAGGCTAGCGAGCGTTCAAAGAGGCCCTTTGATGTCAAAACCCACCCTGAGTCCCCCTCATCTGGTGTGGAAACCTGCATTTATTAAGTAAGAGTTCTTTTATCATCCCATTTTCCTTGATAATCTAACAGAGACTCAAGTCAGGCTGAGCCTGGATCAGCTTGAGTGAGTGAAAGTTGCTCAGTCGGGTCTGACTCTTTGCAATCCCAGGGACTGTAGGCCCCGAGTCTCCCCTGTCCATGGGATTCTCCAGGCAAGAATACTGGAGTGGCAATCACTCAATGTATACTAGCTCACTCTACCCTTGGGAAGACAACAAAGAAGTGTTTATACAGATATCAATGAGAAGAATGCATTATATAAATTTAGAAGCACCTATAAATATATAAATCAGTGTATACACTTGTGCATTTATATATGTCACTGTAATATATATTATATATAACACGTACTTTATATATGTCAAGATCTCAAAGGGAACTTCTGAAATTAAAAAACAAATTTAATATTAAAAAAAAAAGAATACTGGAGTGGTTGCCATTTCCTTTTCCAGGGGATCTTCCTGACCCAGGGATTGAACACAGGTATCCTGCATGCCAGGCAGATTCTTTACCGTTTGAGCCACCAGGGAAGTCCCTCATAGAGCAAACACACTCAGCCTCTATGTGATGCTTCCAGAGCCCTTGCCTCCCCTTTGCTCACTCCTTTGGTCCCGGATGCAGTTCAGAAGGCTTCTCTGGGTTTCATCCTGGAGCCCGAGAACCGAGGTGGCTGTTAAAGGGAGGGCTGCAGGTTAGGCAGGGCCCCGCCCAGAGGTGGACTCCCCACGTCCTGTCCCCCAGTGTAGAGAAGGATCCCTGTGCCTTGGCCAGTGGGTGGCTGTGCTATCAGACAGCACATGTTCAACCAGCTCAGCTGCACACCAGATGTGTATAAGAGACAGGTCTGGCTCTATAGAATGACCATACCATCATGGTTCTCTGGATCATTAAGACCTTTTTTGTACAGTTCTTCTGTGTGTTCTTGCCATTTCTTCTTAATACCTTCTGCTTCTGTTAGGTCTTTCCCATTTCTGTCCTTATCATGCCCATCCTTGAAAGAAATTTTCCCTTGGTATCTCTAATTTTCTTGAAGAGATCTTTAGTCTTTCCCATTCTATTGTTTTCCTCTATTTCTTTAGCATTGTTCATTTAAGAAAGGCCTCTTATCTCTCCTTGCTATTCTCTGGTTCTCTGCATTCATTTGGGTATATCTTTCCCTTTCTCCCTTGCCTTTCACTTCTCTTCTTTCCTCAGCTATTTGTAAAGCCTCCTCAACCACTTTGCCTTCTTGCATTTCTTCTTCTTTGGAACGGTTTTGATCACTGTCTTTCATACAATGTTATGAGACTCTGTTCATCATTTTCCAGAAACTCTGTCTACCAAATCTAATCCCTTGAATCTATTTGTCACCTCCATGGTATAATCATAAGGGATTTGATTTAGGTCATACCTGAATGGTCTAGTGGTTTCCCCTACTTTACTCAAGTTAAGCCTGAAGTTTGCAGTAAGGAGCTCATGATTGGAGCCACTCTCAGCTCCAGGTACTGCTTTTGCTGACTGTATAGAGCTTCTCCATCTTTAGTTGCAAAGAATATAATCAATCAGATTTCAGTATTGACCTTCTGGTGATGTCCATGTGTACTGTCATCTCGTGTTGGTGGAAAAGGGTCTTTGCTATGACCAGTGTGTTCTCTTGGCAAAACTCTGTTAGCCTTTGCCCTGCTTCATTTTCTACTCCAAGGTCAAACTTGCCTGTTACTCCAGGTATCTCTTGACTTCCTACTTTTACGTTCCAATCCCCTGTGATGAAAAGCACATTTTTTTTTTTTTTTTTGGTGTAAACTCTAGAAGGTGTTTTAGGTCTTCATGGAACTGATCAGCTTTTCAGCATCAGTGGTTGGGGCATACACTTGGATTACTGTGATGTTGGATGATTTGCCTTGGAAATGAACCAATATCATTCTGTTATTGTTGAGATTGCACCCAAGTACTGCATTTGAGACTCTTGTTGACTGTGAGGGATACTCTATTTCTTCTAAGGGATTCTTGCCCACAGTAGTAGATATATTGGTCATCTGAATTAAATTAGCCATCCCCATCAATTTTAGTTCACTGATTCCTAAGATGTCGATGTTGCCATCTGCTGATTGACCATGTCCAGTTTACCTTGATTCATGGATCTAACATTCCAGGTTCCTATGCAACATTGTTCTTTACAACATTAGACTTTACTTTCACCACCAGACACATCCACATCTGAGCATGGTTTCCATTTTGTCACAGCCGCTTCATTCTTTCTGGAGCTAGTAATAATTGCCCTCTACTTCTCTGCGATAGCATATTGGATACCACCTGACCTGTGGGGCTCATCTGGTGTCATATATTTTTGCCTTTTCATAGGGTTCTCCAGACAAGAATACTGGAGTGGTTTGCAATTTCCCTCTCCGTGGACCATGTTTTGTCAGGACTCTTCACTATGACCGTCTTGGGTGGCCCTGCATGGCATGGCTCATAGCTTCATTGAGTTACGCAAGCCCCTTCACCACAACAAGGCTGTGATCCATGAAGGGAATGAAAACTCTGCAGCTCATCAAAACAGGGTTGTGGTGATGGCCACAGAACACTGTAAGGAGACTGGTAACCACCAAATTCTACACTGAAGAGGGTGAGTTTTATGGTACGGAAATTATACTTCAGTGAAGCTTTAAGAAACAGACAAAAGAAACAGCCGAAGAGTACCCCTCTGTGGCCCTCACCCCTAAGCCCCCATCTGTGCTTTGTCAGCAGGGAGCCATGCTGACCACCCACACGTGTCATGCTTGACTCCTCCCTCTGACTTAGGGGGCATTTGGCATTTGGGTGGGTGCTTTGGGCTGTCATGTGGGTTCTAAGGCTCTTGGTACTAACTAGTAGGTGGGGAAAGGATGTGTGAGAGCATCCCATGGCAAATTGTCCCCTGTCCCACAGGACTTCAGACAAATGTCCTATCCATGTTCTCTTACATACAGGTAAGTCTTGCCTTCTGTCACTTATCCTTAAGTCAACCTGTTCTCTTTGTTTTCTTTCATTTCGAATCCAGGGTGGCTGCTGATCCTCTTACTTTCTTAAGTTATAGTGACTTTTTCTGTCTTGATGTCAGCAACCCATGACTCCTTGTGCTTTTGTGATTTGGGAGCACGGGGTCACTCCACATGGCTGGGACCTGGAGCCAGCTGTGACTCAGGCCCTTTTCTTCCAATGAGAGGGTCTATCCCCAGGCTTGGCCCTCCTTGGGGGCAGCTGGTTCCTCTGCACTTTTCCTGGTCCCAGGTCTCCGGTTTCCAGGCAGCTGGCATTTCCAGCCTACTCCTTCAGACAGCTGGCACCACACACCAGACTTGTTGGCACCAAGTGGTCTGGGTATTCCCCCTGCAACAGAGGCCCTGTGAAAAAGAAAGAGGCAGGGAGCCTTCGCTGGGACATCTCCCCACCAGCCTGCCCTGCCGTACTCCGTGTGATGCAGGAGGTAGGTCATGCCTCTCCCTGTCTTGCTGAGTCTGACTTTATAAATACCTCTCTCCCTTGGTAAGGCCTACGCCTTACCCAAGCCAGTGACAATGACAGTGAGGAGTCCAGTCTGAGCCCTGGGACACGCGGCCTAACTCTTCTCTTACTCCTTGCTCTCTGCGTCAGATGCCTTTGGGCCTCTTCACTTCCTTCCTCAGGCCAAGCATCCCTGCTCACCACCACTGGCCAGCAGCAAGCTCTCGTCTCTGGCTCGTGCAATGCTTTATTCCTAGTTCTGTGATGCTGTAGACGACTTATTTCTGCATATAGGGGAGTCCCTCCCAGACAGTCCTTCTCATGCAGTCTATGAGCAACTACGTGAGTGACGCTCAGGGCCTATCTTTCCAGAAATGTCTGCTGAGCATCTATGGTATTTAATTTACTTTGCCAACAAAGGTCCATCTAATCAAGCTATGGGTTTTCCAGTAGTCATGTATGGATGTGAGAGTTGGACCATAAAGAAAGCTGAGTGCCAAAGAATTGATACTTCTGAATTGTGGTGTTAGAGAAGACTCTTGAAAATCCCTTGGACTGCAAGGAGATCCAACCAGTCCATCTGAAAGGAAATCAGTCCTGAATATTCACTGGAAGGACTGATGCTGAAGCTGAAACTCCAATACTTTGGCCATCTGATGGGAAGAACTGACTCACTGGAAAAGACTCTGATGCTGGGAAAGATTGAAGGCAGGAGGAGAAGGGGATGACAGAGGATGAGATGGTTGGATGGCATCACTGACTCAATGGACACGAGTCTGTGATGAACAGGGAGGCCTGACATGCTGCAGTCCATGGGATCGCAAAGAGTTGGACACGACTGAGCAACTGAACTGATGGTATTTAATATACTATCCTGTGCTCCACAGAGATGCATGCATAGGGAACTTGGCCAGTGCCTTTGAGAAGTTTGTAATATATTCATTTACAGCCTTGGGGTGAAAAGACATTAGTAGAAAAAGGGAGTGGAGAGAGCTAAGGGACCACATTTATAATCAAAAAGGATAAACATCTCCCTCTTCCCATCTGCTGTTTGTTCCAGGCAGGGACATTGTGAGGGGGTCACTGAGGCCTGGGCCTGGGTGCTGGCCTCAGAGTCCTCTCCAGGAACTCCCCTCCACGCTCAGCAAAGACTAGGGCCCACCGTGCAGGCCTGACGAGGTCCCAGAACGACCCCGCGATACTTTCCTCTGCTGCTGGACTAGAGAAAGTCGTTCACTTGGGGAGGAAGAAGTGGCTCCCTGAGGGTCTCTGGGGTCCCCACTCCCTCCTTTCTAAGATGGGGAGCTGCCTCTGGCCCCAGCAGAGGGAAGCCGGCTGCCACTGCTCTAGGGACGTCATGGGGTCTCACAGTGAGGCGGGGAAGAACGAGGCCCCCAGGACACAGAGCCTTGAGGAGGGGAACCCAGGAGACCACACTCCTGGGGGCCTCCAAAGCTCAAACAGGTCTCATCCAAAGGGAGTGAATGAATGAAGGGGTTGGACTGGCAGTGAGATGAAATGATGCTCCCACGCTGGGCACAGGCTCTGGCTTCCGGCTCACCACCCTCTCCCCATCCCTCAGGGTGGCTTCCAACAGAGCAGGAGGAAGTGCCTGGCACTGGCTAGGGGGGATTCCCTAGGAGCCTCGTGCTCCTCATTCGTTTTCAAACATTGCCATTTCCAGCCAAGGCAGCTGGAAATTGAACGTGACGTGGTCAGGGGGCAGTGGGCACCGGTGCTCATTTCTGAGAAGTGAGCAAGTATAGACACTCTCCTTGGGCCAAGTGACTCTTGCAGACATGAAATGGTGGCATCAACATTTCTTCTTAAAATAAGCATTTCTTGTTTGTAAAAATCATTCTTGTGCCTATAAATGTTTCAATCAAAGAAATGTTTTCTTTGTTCAGAGGTATTCAATTGGCCAGACAGGGCCAGGGCTGTGACAAGATGCCCAACCTTGCTCTGGAAGCAACAGTCAGCCTTCCAGGTGGGGGGCAGGCCCTTCCAGCCCTTCCCAGGCTCCCTGCCACTCTGTGGCTCAAATGTACCAGGGTGAGCATCTTCAAAATAAAGACTCCTTCTAATCAAAAGATAGGATTGACTTGGTGATATTTCCATAGACAAGAAAGAGTCTTAAAAAAAGAGGCCCAATTCTTACCCAAACCCAAGCTAGACACCTGGATGATTCCATGAGCTCAGCTTGCCCTCCTCAACCTCTCTGCCTACACCTGTAGCCTCATATTGGCAAACCCCCACCTTGCCCCAGTATGCTGCTCTGAGGGCGTCTTCAGTCCCTCCAAGTGGACGCTGAGACCAGGTGGACAAAGAGACACACACGGAGGTTGCAGGAGTGGGGGGACGGGACACAGACCTGGGTGCATCCTGCCCTGTGTCACACCCCCTCTGAACACTGGAGCCAGCCTGTCAGCAGGCCTGTACAGATGGAGATCCATTCCATGCTGACACCTGCTGGAAGTGGCCCCAGCTTGGCTGGGACCTCCAGTGGCACAGGCAGGCCCATGGTGAGCAGTTATGGAGTGGGCGCTTCCCACCGCAGGCTAGCGAGCGTTCAAAGAGGCCCTTTGATGTCAAAACCCACCCTGAGTCCCCCTCATCTGGTGTGGAAACCTGCATTTATTAAGTAAGAGTTCTTTTATCATCCCATTTTCCTTGATAATCTAACAGAGACTCAAGTCAGGCTGAGCCTGGATCAGCTTGAGTGAGTGAAAGTTGCTCAGTCGGGTCTGACTCTTTGCAATCCCAGGGACTGTAGGCCCCCAGTCTCCCCTGTCCATGGGATTCTCCAGGCAAGAATACTGGAGTGGCAATCACTCAATGTATACTAGCTCACTCTACCCTTGGGAAGACAACAAAGAAGTGTTTATACAGATATCAATGAGAAGAATGCATTATATAAATTTAGAAGCACCTATAAATATATAAATCAGTGTATACACTTGTGCATTTATATATGTCACTGTAATATATATTATATATAACACGTACTTTATATATGTCAAGATCTCAAAGGGAACTTCTGAAATTAAAAAACAAATTTAATATTAAAAAAAAAAGAATACTGGAGTGGTTGCCATTTCCTTTTCCAGGGGATCTTCCTGACCCAGGGATTGAACACAGGTATCCTGCATGCCAGGCAGATTCTTTACCGTTTGAGCCACCAGGGAAGTCCCTCATAGAGCAAACACACTCAGCCTCTATGTGATGCTTCCAGAGCCCTTGCCTCCCCTTTGCTCACTCCTTTGGTCCTGGATGCAGTTCAGAAGGCTTCTCTGGGTTTCATCCTGGAGCCCGAGAACCGAGGTGGCTGTTAAAGGGAGGGCTGCAGGTTAGGCAGGGCCCCGCCCAGAGGTGGACTCCCCACGTCCTGTCCCCCAGTGTAGAGAAGGATCCCTGTGCCTTGGCCAGTGGGTGGCTGTGCTATCAGACAGCACATGTTCAACCAGCTCAGCTGCACACCTCAGCCTCTCCAAGCCTCCTTTCCTTGTCTGGGGAAGAGGCGATGAAGGCCCGCTCCAGGGATTTTCCCAGGAGTAATGAAACATACCTGGTTTCTCACAGAGGCTGCAAAGGAAAGCTTCCTCCCCCAGCGCCCCAACCTGGCCTCCTTGTGCCACTCACCCCCTCCCCAGTTATCTCTGTGTCCCAGAGCTGGCTCAGGCTGGGAGGGGTGGCAGAGGAACGCCCCTCCTGTCCCCGGGGGTCTCACTCTGGAGGCCCAGCTGCAGCCCTGCTCAGCTCGCACTGGCACCCAGCCTGCCACTGCCTTGCCTCGCCCCATGGCTCTGGGCCCGGTGGAGACGCTTGGCTCTGACGCACTTCTAACTGCTGACACACGTTACTTGGATGCCTTTAAACCCAAAACAAGGTCAGGCATCAAACCGCATCTCCCTCTGAAGCCAGGCCTCCGTTCCCACCAACCTTGGGAAGGACTTGGAGAGAATTAAAGTTTGACTGGCAGAGCTGCCATCACGCCCACCCGAGGCTCCAGCCCTGGTGACAGAGGCGGCCTCTCTTCTGAATGCGTTCTTCAGTGTCTCTGCTGGTTTGTAGTGTGTTTACAGGCAGAAAGCTCCACACCCAGCACAGGATGGCATGGCTTCACTGGGCATTTCACTGCCCCTACATCTCTGAGATGGAGCCCGTCAGTCCATTCTGCACATGGTTTTTCTGAGCTCCTGGCTGCTGCCTGCAGCTCCAGAAAGGACCAGCATTTGCTGACTCCAAAGTTGGGTCTGGCCAACGAGGCTTTTTCCTTCTGCACCACGACATGATCACTTTGGTGATAATATCCCTTAAAGAAATAAAAAGCAAGACATGTTGCCCAATTTTAAGTTGAGTGGGCTCTACATGTGGCATTAGACAACAGAAAGGTTTTCGGTGCCCGCCAACCCTTAAATGACACTGTTTCCAAATCTGGGTCGTGGCATTAGCCCTGGTACCCTGACTAGCACCCGTGCCCGATCCCAGCAGGGAGCAGAGGAAGCCTGGGAGCCAGTGGTGGGCTGGAGGCTGATGTGGTTTCAACTTCTCCCACCTCCCTAGACGCTGCATGGTTGTTAAACATGCCTTTAATCTGGGCTCGTCAAAAGCATCGCTGAGAACACACTCCTGACAGGCAGCAGGGGTCCCAGGTCAGCGACTTCCTGATAAGCTGGGCTGCCCTTAACAGCAAATCCGTCTAGCAGGGCCCTTCCAAGCCAGGAGCTGTTAGCAGAGGTGCCCCAGGTATTGCCCCAGGGCTTTGTGAGAGGGACAACGAAGTCACCCTCTGTCTCTCTGACTGACTCTCTCTGTGTGTCTCTCTCCATGTGTGTGTCTCTAGACCATCAGGACACACCATGCTGGAAGGATCCATGGCAGGACATTAGCTAGGACATGAGACATCAGAGTTGCCTAGCCTCTGAGGGAAAGGACCAAACTGAACTAATGAGCTTGACTTGGGGGGACTTGCCTCCTTTTTTAAAAATTAACTTCCTACCCTTTTAGACCTGGGGTCCTGCCCCTTGCTCACTAGCCTCTGCCCCCCAGGCCTGTCCCAAGCATCCCTGCCTCAGTGCTCAGCCTAGTTGGCAGGAGTGTCAGCCCATTGTCTGGGGCACTGTGATTGGTGGAGGAATCCAGACCTAAGCCAATCAGCACACAGCATTACCTAGGCCCCAGAGCTGGTCCTCACGTGGCTCGGTGGTGGGTTGGTGGCCCAGCTAGAGAGAGGGAGATGTGAAAGCATCCCACCCTCTTAAGAGCTAGTAGGGAAAGAAACACCTTCCCTTTTTTCAGGCATCTGGGCACGTGGGTGTGAGACCTGGGACTGCTGCCCGCATTTTGTGGCCATAAATTGAGAGTGAAACCTCAGGGAGCAGAAAGTAGACAGAATTTCTGAAAGATGAGGTCAGAGCCCCTTTAAGGCAGCCCTGAAGCCCACCACAACACTTATATGAGGACGAACTTTCCTTGGTTTGGTGTGTTGATGGAGAAAGTGTCCTTTGAGCTTAGGTGAGCAAAAGCTGAGGGCAGCTCTCCTCAGGGCAACCCTCCACCCAACTTAGTTTTTGTTAAACACTTGAAGACTGGTCCGTGGCAATGAAGGGTTACTGCTGCACACTGGTGCCGCAGAAGGACTTGCCTGAAATAACAGAAGCCGATAGCTTCGGTCTTGGCTCTGCCCATCCTGGGTCCTTTTCCAAGTGCTCCTCTCTAGCTGCTGTGAAGACCCTCAGCAGAAGGACTGAGGACCATGGGCTTGGGGACCAAAGGACCAGAGAGCAAAGCTGCCTGGACACCTCCAGATCACCTCTCCATTCCCTGGTGAGAGGGACCCTGCATTCGCCACTTGGCAATCTTCTGCTTTGCCAAGAGCAGAGGACTGAAAAAGCTGTGCTTTTCTCTAGAGACACCAGAGAGTAGAGATGTCGAGAATGCCAGGCCACTTGGGTTCAAACCCTAGTCCTGCCACTTGTTAGCTATTTGACCTTATGCAGAGTACATCATGCTGAATGCTGGGCTGGATGAATCACAGGTTGGAATTGAGATTCCCGGGAGAAATATCAACAACCTCAGATATGCAGATGATATCACTCTAATGGCAGAGTGAAGAGGAACTAGAGAGCCTCTTGATGAAGGAGAAAGAGGAAAGTGAAAAAGCTGGCTTAAAACTCAGTGTTCAAAAAACTAAGATCATAGCATCTGGCCCCATTGCTTCATGGCAAACAGAAGGGGAAAAAGTGAAAGCAGTGAGAGATTTCCTCTTCTCGGGCTCCAAACACACTGTGGACAGAGGCTGAGCCATGAAATTAAAAGATGCTCACTCTTTGGAAGAAAAGCGATGATAAACCTAGCCAGCGCATTGAAAAGCAGAGATATCACTTTGCTGCAAAGGTCCATCTAGTCAAAGCTATGGTTTTTCCAGTAGTCATATATGGATGTGAGAGTTGGACTATAAAGAAAGCTGAGCACCGAAGAATTGATGCTTTTGAACTGTGGTGTTGGAGAAGACTCTTGAGAGTCCCTTGGACAGCAAGGAGATCAAACCAGTCCATCCTAAAGAAAATCAACCCTCTATATTCATTGGAAGGAGTGATGCTACTGGAAAATAGCTTTGACTATTCTGACCTTTGTCGGCAAAGTGATGTCTCTGCTTTTCAATGCACTGTCTAGGTTTGTCACAGCTTTTCTTCCAAGTTCATGGCTGCAGTCACCGTCCACAGTGATTTTGGAGTGCAAGAAAAGAAAATCTGCCGCTGTTCAATTTTTTCCCCTTTCAATTTGCCATGAAGTGATGGGACCACATGCCATGACCTTAGTTTTTGTGAGTTTTAAGCCAACTTTTTCACTCTCCTCTTTCACCTTCATCAAGTTACTCCAAAATTTAGCATCTTTAAGCAACAACCCTTCACAATCTCAGTCAGTTCTTGTGGGTCAAGAATACAGGTGCAGCTTAGCTTAGCAGCTCTCAAGGCCATGGGCTGTGAGGCAGGCTCCCAGCTTTGACTGGGGGTGGAGAGTCTGCTTCCATGCTGTCTCAAGGAGCTGCTGACGGGCCTCAGGTCCTTGCTGACTGGGGGTTGGAGACATCCACATGGGCCTCTCCAAAGGGCTGTTCCTGATATGGCGGGTGGTTTTCCCAGAGCACAGGCTCTGAAAGAGAGTGAGAAAGGGCAAGGAGGGGGCAGGCACGGTCCTTTTGTCTTCCAGTAATCTTGGAAGTCACTTCCCATCGCCTTTGCTCTATTGTGTTTAGTACCAGCAATTCACTAGGTCCAGGCCACAGGAAAGAGGAGAGGATTGCCCAGAGGTGGAAACACTAGGAGGCAGAGGTTTTGGGGGACCAACTAAGAAGGGGGACAAGGCATTGCCAAGGTCAAGGGACTGAAAAGGCAGAGCACACGTGAGGCTAAGCTCCCAGCCATCCATTTCTCTCACTGCGGGGGGACACCCACAGCAGTCGGCTGTGCCCACCTCCTCACAGACCTGGGTGCCTGCTTCCTGGGGTCCCTCCGCCCTGGGTTATAATCACTCTACCCAGCTTCCTCATCCTCGGCCATCTTCCTGCACTTGCTCCCCTGTGTGCCTGTTTCCCCTTTCCACGCACTGAGTTAGCGATTCTTTATGGTGAACTCTCTCTGTTCAAGGAGCTGGTGGGGTGACTGCCTCCAGCCAGACCCCGCGTGACCTGGTGAGGCCGCGATCCGTATGGCTGGAGAGCTGCCTCACGCACATCAGGACTTCATCCCCAGGAGCCCGCACCTCACCCGGGCTCTCAGGCCGCCCACGGGGTGATCCCCTCGCTGGAGGCCACACAGGTACCCACAGTGCCCACTGCCCAGGAAGGAGGAGACGCCCAGCCCTGCTCCTGGGGGAAGGCAGGGACTGGAGACTCCAGAGGCGAGGTGAGTTGCTGTCACTTGTGGGAGTACTTCCTTCAGTCTCTGAGGACATGGAGCTGGGAATTCATTAAAGGGGGTGAGGAGGCCTGGACATTCTTGGCTGGGTTTGGGGGCGGAGAGGAGTCTGTCCTGTGCTGCTGGGCCTGCCCCGCATGGGTGGGCTCCGGAACTTCCCACCCCGCGCCCTCCTGGCGCCCGCCCAGCTAAGGTCACGGCCGCAGGGCTCGGGCTGGACGCTGCACACAAGCTCGCGTGGAGGCCACGGAGCGCTCTCACATTTCCGTACACCCCGCAAATTAGGAACATGTTTACTTGCATAATAGCACTTTATTATGTTTACACACAGTTAAGCCACAGCCCACGGGTTCACCAAAGACACAGAAATGTTGTGAAAGGATTGGCGATCCTGGGCTTTTCCGTGAGGATTAATTTGCCGCTTGTTCACTGCCTTTGTTGTCCGCTAGCATTTGCCGGCAGGCAGGCCGGCCCCTGCTCACAGTCATTGAAGGTTTAAGAAAAGCTCAGCGAGGGGGAAACTTAAATTTGAGGGGAAAAAAATTCTAGTGGACCTGTGGTTAGTCAGCTGGCTTTCCGGCCTCCATCCTGAGAACCCGACTGTGACAGTCGCCCCCATCCTCTCTCTTGCTAGGGGCTCTCGACGAGTCCTCGGAGGCCTGTCTTGGTTTGGGGGCCGCCCAAAGCAGACTCACAGCAGGGACTTGTCTGTGGGTGATCCCGGCCAGCACGGGGTGAGGGTGGAGGAGGGTTCTGGTTCTCTTTCCCAGAACAGCCTGGGAATGAGGGCTGTGCCCTGTCTGCCACGGCTCAACCCACCCGGCCCTCGGAAAGACAAGGGGAGCAGGCTTCCCCTGGGTGTTCAGCCACAAGCTGCCTCTTCCTGGGGTGTGAGGCCCCTGGGGGTGTGAACACTGCCTGCAGGGGAGGAAGCACTTCCCAAGGTGGCAGAGGAGCAAAGGTAAGCCAGCCATAGGTGTCTCCTGCTGGGCGGGGCATCTTAGCCTCTGCTTTATGCTCAGTCACCAAAGCCTCGACGTCCTTGTCTGTAAAATGAGGCTAAGGGTACTCCCCGGCAGGGCCAGTGCGAGCAGCTATAACACACGCAGCCCTGGCACATAGCCGGGGCCCTGGCAGTGCTGGGCCTGTGAGTGGCCGCTCCTTCAGGGAGGAGCCCTCTGCCCCGCTGGACGCTCGGGTGACTCTGGGTTCCATTTCCTCTCCTGCCGCCGAGAAGCCGGGCCCTATCCTGAGCTGTCCCAGCCAGCCCGGGCCGGGTGCCATCTGCTCAGGCTCAGCAGTCAGGGCCCAGGCTGGTCTGCGGGGTCACCGCCGCCCATCTGTGTTCCCAGGCCACGGAACCAGCCCTCTGGCCCGAGCAGTCACCGGCTCCCCGCAGCAGGAGGCCCAGCGCTTGACCTTTCCCTTGCAACGTCATTTTCCGTTCTGCCGTGTTTTTGGCCAGGCCTGTAACGCTTATCTGGGGGAGCCGGGAGGATTGTTCCGAGGCTTGTCATTGTTTCAGGATCAGGTTGCCTGAGCCTCAAGAATCCGACAGAAACCAGAGCCTCCTCTGAGTCACCAACACCCACAATGTGGCCCTGAATGGACAGTGGGGCCCAGGGTGGAGGGCGGGGGCTCCCTCACCTCCTTTTGGGTCCAGAATGCTTCAGCAGTGCCCTCCCCACCCACAGCTGAGCCAGGTTTGTGTAGCTCAGGCCCAATGCCAAACTGGCACAATGGTCTGGCCCCCAGCCTAGGCCTCTCTGCTGTGGCCAGGTGGGAGGGGAAGGTGGCGGCCCCTCTCATGCAGGGAGAATGCCACCTGTTCCCCGGGAGCAAGGAGGCCTCCGGGCCCGGGTTAATGCAGCAAGGCCTACAGAAGCCCTTTTAGCTCTGTGAGGCCTGGGGGTGAAGGCAGAGACCCCAGGACCCACGGCTGCTCCCTCCTCAGGTCCTCCCCAGGTCTCCATCCAGCATCCAGGACTGGCCCCCGGGAAGTTCTTCAGTGGGCTCTCTCTAAACCACCTTCTTGACACTTGTGTCCCACACGTGCTCGGAGGAGGGGGGCACCAGCCGCTGGATGTACTCAGCCCCTCATCCTGCCCCTGCTGGGAAGAAGTAGCTCTGGAAGGCAGCTCGTGGTCAGCAGTCAACAAACAAAAGCCACTCAGCGTCCTCACACTCTGGGCACATGGTGAGCAGCCACGGCCCCAAGTGGGGGCTGTCAGGGGTCCCAGCCAGCCCCGCTGGTCTGATCACTCAACGCCCAGGCACACTGCACCCCACCCCCACCCCGTCACAGCCAGTGGAGGCGAGCACCACTTTCGGGATCGGCCGGAGCTCTGCTGGCCCATGGCCCTGGGAAAGCTCCTCAGGTGCTTTCAGCTCCCCACTAGGCAGCGGGGAAAACAGGGCCTCTGGCTTCGAGCCACGGTCCCCGGGAGTGGGGCCACCTGTCCGGGCTCCACCACTCCCTTGGCCTTTCCCCCATGTAGGCTGTTCTCGGAGGGATCTGACTTGTCACAGCCCTGCTTCATGGTCATCTGCATTGATTAAGCACCTAATGTATACCCAGGGCTGTTCCTATGAAATGGAGCTTGTAGGGGAGCATCTGAAATGCATTTACAGTTTGAGACACATGCTTCTGACCCTCTTGGATGCGTCTGGGTGCACAGAGTCTGTGAAGTGTCCCGTTTCCCAGGTGAGGAAAGGGAAGCCTGTGTGAGCTCACAGCACTGTGGAGTCAGAATTCAGCTGCTCGGAAGCCATCGTTGCTTTCATGATGCTGAGTGGCCTCCCTCTTTCTGAGAGGAGTTTATTGGTGAGCGTTGGAGGCAAGGCGGCCCAGGTAAGAACCCTCTTGAGCCATGGAAGCCAGACAATAATCATGCAAGTGTGATCACAGCCTTCTGAGAACTGCTTTGGGGGGGGTGGGTGGTCCCTGTTGCAGAGCCTGGGGAGCAGCACGTGCTGCTCAAGGAAAGTGGCCAGCCAAGCTGCTCGGAGGGGGCAGCAGAAGCAGGGCGGCAGCGTGCATAGTGCGGATGTGCCAGAGGCCTGCGCCCTGCAGCAGATCACAAGCGCTGTGGCGGAGGCTCAGCAGCGAGGTCTCAGTGGCGGGGAATGAAGCCACAGAGCGTTTTGACCCAGGAAATGGCTCCTGCAAGTCTTCAGTCCAGAGTAGTCTGGGGAGATGGGCGAGGGTAAAGGTCTCAAGTTACAGCACCTGGCTTGGCTAGACAGAAGGGGATGAGAGCCTGGAAACCGCATTTTAAATGTGGAGTCAACCAGGTAATTCAGTAACAAGCCTGGCACATCTGATGTGTAGCCCACCATGACTTATTCTGCATAGCAAACATCCACAGGCCTCAGACTGTTTTTCCTCCTCCTGTATCTTCAGAGAACGAACTTCACCCTCCTCACCCCTCACTCCCAGCGCCCTTGGTCAGCAGGTCTGGCAGGACCCCACCCGCCCTCACCCAGCACTGACCAGTGAGGGTGGTCCTCACCTTCCCTCCTAGGCTGTCCTGGGTTTCCCCTCCCAGCCTCCTCTCTGGCTGGGCCGTTGGCTGGTGGTCAGTTTTGCTTTCTGAATTGTAAGCAAAGCCACCTTCTGTAGCTTCAGCTTTGCTCTTCTATGCCTCACCCCCATTCCCTCTTCTTACCACTTGGGTTTCTTCCTCTGATGAAACTCTGCTCCCTGGAAGGATCAGAGAGGAATCATTTATTATCCTTTAGAGCCAATGTCTCAGCTTGGTCATCACTGTACCCTCAGCTGGTGAACATAGCACCCCACATATGATAGGTGCTTAGTAAGTTAGAAGAAGTGTTTTGACTGAAAGGATGGATGGATGGGTGGATGGATGGGTGGCTGGACAGATGGATGGAAGGGTATGTGGGCTGGTGGGTGGACGGATGGATACATGAATGAATGGATGTGAATGTGCAAGGGCTCTCCTGGGAAGAAAATCAACTGAAAAAGCCTCCTGGGATGGGAGACAGGTGGGGAGAGTGTCCCGTTAGCTGTTTCACCTGTACCTCCCTGGGTTGAACTCTCTGGGCTGTGAGTGGTAGGAAAGTAAGTTAAGCAAAGTGACCAGAGCACTCACAGCCCCAGAGGTAACGCATGGTCCTGGCAGGGGGGCTCCTGGTGAGGCTGAGCTGGTGTAGCAATCTCAGTGGGACCTGAGTGTGGAAGGCTGCTGGAAAGCAAAGCCTCAGACGTCACTTTGCAGGGGCCCAAATCCCCCAAGATGGAACAGCAGTCAGCACCTCCCTGTTCTAGCTGTTGACCACAGATATCTTCTATCTCCTAGAATCCCAGTTTTATCCTCCAATTAACTGCCTGGTAAAGTCGAGCCTGGAGCAAGATGGTTTCCAGGGCAACTTTGTTGTCCACCCATGTATCTATAATTTGAGGTCTTTACAGAGCTTTCCGGAATGTGGGTGTATATATACATGTAAATGAAACATGTACACATTGTATATATACATATATAATTTGTATATATGCTTCCTGGCTTCCCTGATGGCTCAGTGGTAAAGAAAATGCCTGCCAATGCAGGAAACATGGGTTCAAAACGTGGGTCAGGAAGATCCCATGGAGAAGAAAATGACAACCCACTCCAGTATTCTTGCCTGGGAAATCCCATGGACGGAGGAGCCTGGCGGGCTACACTGCATGGGGCTGCAAAAGAGTTGGATATGACTGAAAAACAAAACAGCAACACTGGCTGTTCAGTTGCTCAGATGTGTCTGACTCTTCGTGACCCCATGGACTGCAGCCCGCCAGGCTTCCCTGTCCTTCACCATCTCCTGAAGGGTGCTCAAACTCATGTCCATTAACTAGGTGATGCCATCCAACAATGAACAGCAACATATACAACTCACTTAATAAGAAAGTGCATTAATCCCTGGAGATCTGAGTCCACGATCAGAAGCTCAAAAGTGAACGTCTGAAATTCTCAGCAGTGGTGCAGCCAGGGGGCTTTACAGCAAGCCTGGTTCTGAGCTCCATTAATATGATGATGTGGCCACTGCATGGCCTTGGTGGCAGGAGGGGGTGAGCCGGGGAAGAAGGGGTTTCCTGGGTCCTAAGCATCAGTCAGAAGTGTTGCTGACCACCCAGTGACTGGACACCCTGTAGGAGTGACTGCCTTCCCAGCCCTCCAGTGTCAGGGCAGGGCCATGGGACTGATTCTGACCAGTGAGCAAAAGTGAGCTGTGACATTCTCAGGCCAGAGCTGGCTGCTGGCATGAGTCCTTCAAAAGGTCTCCGTGAAAGAAAAGCCGCCAAGTTTAAGAAAAAGGCTCTCTCATCCATCTGGTACCCTGGAGAGACAAGAAGGAGCAGACCCCCGCCATGATGAGCGTGTGCCATGAGCCAAGGAGGAACCTCTGCTGCTGTTGGCCACTGAGATTTGGTGGGTATGTGCTAGGCATAATCTAGCCTATCGTGGCAGGTGCAAGGCCTAAGCTCCTCTCAATTATCCTAGAAAAACTACCTGCTTTTCCTTCTAGTCGCAGCCAGGATACACCAGTCTCAGGTTCTTGGTGAGTCTGACCTAAGTCTCCGGGCCAGTTCTTCCAGCAACACTGTGGATGACCTGGGCCCCGACTTGGAAAGCCCTGCGGCCACTCATGGTGGCGTCTAGCCCCAGCTGTAACAGTTCTTGCTCATGGGGCTGTGATTTCAAGCCAGGCTGAGGAATTACAGTGAAAAAGTGGCCTCCAGGGAAGGCTTCCCCTGGAAGTGTGGGCCCCACTTGGCATAAAAAGCTGTTTTCACACTTGCCTTTATTTTTTGCTGTGAGACGATAGCCTCCTCTGGATGTGGAGCTGTCAGGGAGCAATCTCTTTCCCCAGGAAGACATGTGTCAAGCAGGATGCTGAGAGGTGCATGCAGCCTGGGCCCAATCTCCTCTGTCTGAGCCCCACGTGCGTGCTCCGCACATACGGTGTGGAGGGGCCTAAGTGTCAGCGGGCTGGGCAGGGCACGGAACGAACATCCGTCAGCTCCCGGCCAGCGGCAGGCTGATGGGGAGGCGGTTTTTAACAGCCTCCTGCTTATTGATTTCTCTGTGGTGAGGTCAACTTCAGCCGCCCTCCCATGGAGAGAGGCTGCAAACCAAAGTGGTTTGGTCCCCATCTATTTCCTGCAGGCTCTCGGCAGAGTGACCAGCTCCCTGCTGGCTGTGACCTTGGGCAGGTCGCCTTGCCCAGGTCTCAGTTGCTCTCACATCCGTGTCCCCTGGCGATGACATGCGCTGGAAGCCTGCTAAGGGCCAGGCACTGCCTCAGTGACTGACACATGGTCAGGCCTTCCATCCTCGCCCAGCTCCCTTAGCTGATCCCGGTTTTCAGGTGAGGACACTGAGGCACAGGGAGGTCAGGTAACGTCAGTGAGGTCACAGAGCTGGTGGCTCTGGGGCTCAGCACAGTGCCCAGCTCTGCAGCCAGCTGAGGACCTGAACGCTCAACTGAGCGTTGCCCAGACCCTTTCCTGAGGCTGTGCCAGTTTGTCCCTGGTCTTTACATCACAGCTCCCCGATCTTGTTCCCTGATGGGGAACCTCACAGTGGGCTGGACACTAGCTGGGCGCACAGCCAAGCAGAGACCTGACGGGCTGGCCTCCCTGTGGGGTTTGAGACCTAGCCTGGGGGTGGGCAGGAGCTGCCAAGGGAAGGCTGTGGCACTGGGTGGCAGGGCACGGTGGGGAGGCCTGTGGGCCCACCTGAGGAGGCAGGGGCCAGATTGATGCAGCAGCTGAGGGCAGGGCTAGACTTCCTCCTCGGTCACCCTTGCACCCCACAAAAAACCCCAGAACTGACCTGACCCCCAAACAGCAGCTCCCGGGAGTACTGCCCACCAGCGGGTGCCCCCACACTCCCAACTACTGCTGGGAGACATGGCTTCTGGCCCTCCAGTGGCCCTGTCGAGCTGGAGACAAACTGGGGGTGGGGGGCAGGACCTCCTGGGAGACATCAGGGAGGGGTCTGTGGCCTGGTGGGCGTGAGGAAGGGCAGCACCGTGGGAGGCCCTGGACTCACCCTGGGACCCAGCCAGGTGAGCTGCCCAGGACAGCACCTGTGGGAAGGGGGCCCTGCCTGCTTTTTCCCCTGGAGCCACCATATAGGCTAATGAAGGGACATGATCAAAGACTCTGGAAACATTGGTTTGGCTCAAGGTGGGCCCCTCACTTAAGTTGGGTCCCCCCCAGGGTCTTTTGGAGGTAGACTGGGGGCTGTACCTGGGAGGGTGCCGGGTAAGTGGCAGCTGCCTGGCAGAGGGTGAAGAAGTGGGAGGCACAGATGTCTGCCGTGCCCAGCTGTCCCTCCACATGCAGGAAGGAGCTGCAGACTCGGGGTACTGAGTGTGGACTACCTCCCACACCCCCCCGGCCTGAGGCTGCCCGCCCCTCAGTTGGAGTCCTAGGCTTTGCCACTGCCTACTCTGGACCCACTCTGGGTCCAGACAGGAGCCCCGGGCTCCTCCAGGTCCTGCCTGTGCACCCCAGCCCCGCTGACTGCCGCCCTTGCTGCTGGATGCCTCTCCCCACAGCTGCTCCTGGTGGGCACCCAGAACCTGGTGCAAACTCAGCTCACGTGTGGGCAGGGACGGCCCCTTGTGGGTGAGCTCAGGACATGAAAAGGCCATCGAGACACAAAGGGGCACCAAAGACAGAGGTCACCTCGGCCACACTCATGCCTGCAGCTGGTTTGTGCCCCGCGGTGGGGTGTGGTCAGACAGCCCGGAGGCCGGCTGGGGAGCCCGGGGGAACGTGTGCCAGGCACAGGGACACTCTGGTCAGCCCCTCTCCTCAGGATGCCTCCTCCCAGCTGCGTCGTGGAGGACGGTGCGAGGAGACAGTCCGGGATGGACGAGAGGGCCACCGAGCACGAGTCTGACTGGGGGAGCGCGGCCCTGTGCCTCGGAAATCCGTTGGCCTGAGATGGGGGGGTAGCTGCCTGGCGCCATCGCCTGCCGGCAGGAGGCCACGCCCCCACCCCGGAAGCTATTTCTGCAGCTTCCGGCTTTGGATCCCCTCAGTCCGCTCCCACCTCCGGCGTGAGTCTGAAGTACCTGCGGGCAGAGGCTGCGACAGCACGAAGGCAGGGCCTGGTGAGGAGGGGCGCCTCTCTTCGGCGACAGCATGGCTGGGGAACAAACAGGCTGCCGTGTGGTGGCTAGGTTTAAGCCCAGGATTTCAGTTGCAATGGAAAGTTTGGAAAATCAGAGCTGCCGTGGCTCAGCCCGCCTCTCCCCCATGAGCAGGACGTGCTGGGGCTCTGGGGGGTTCTTGGTAACTTCTTCAGGGCGAGGACTCCACAGAGCTGGGGGAGGGCGGGATGGGACGATGGCCATGCCCAGCCACTCCCTGTGCCTCGCCAGGGCCGGAGCCCATGAGAGCCTCCATCTTCCTTCCTTCTGGAGCAGTGGGAGAAGCAGGAAGTCACCCCCTGGTGAGGGGCCGGGTCCCCCAGCTGCTGGGGACACTAAATGACGTGCAGACTCAAAGCGTCCAGCCCAGAGCTGGCCTCCTGTCCCTGCTCCTGCCTGCCCCGATTGCCAGTCCGCCCTGGGACAGCCTGGCTTCCCCGCACCTCCCCACGCTGCGGAGGCCACCCTGCAGACCCTGGTGGCCAGGCATGGGACGAACGAGCCTGCCACATGGCGTTCCTGTGCTTGTCACACACAGAGATTGCTTCTCCGTTTTTAAAAGAGATTATACCTTTGGCTCTTACAAACAATTCATCTTCTAAAAATCCACTTGGGAGCCCTGGATAGCACCCCCGCCCCCAGGCCTGCCTATATTCACTCTCTGTCTCTCTCTGGTTTATTTTGCTCTATACTCCGGGAGTTGGTGATGGACAGGGAGGCTTGGCGTGCTGCGATTCATGGGGTCGCAAAGAGTCGGACACGACCGAGCGACTGAACCGAACTGAACTGATGCTTTCGTTACCAGAAATATACTTTGTATTTTATTTATCTCACTTAGCATCTCTCCCGGCCCCACTAACGAGAACAGAAGTGGCCAGAAGGAGTCAGGAGTCACGTAGTTTCTTTTGTTTACTCTGTATCTTCAGAACCTAGCTGTGCCTGGAATGCCATAGGCACTCAGTAAGTACTTTTAGAAAGAGTTTGTCAAAGGGTTCCGTTTCTCAGGAGAGGGTGATACCTCACCAGGGAGGAATGCTTTCGTTACCAGAAATATACTTTGTATTTTATTTATCTCACTTAGCATCTCTCCCGGCCCCACTAACGAGAACAGAAGTGGCCAGAAGGAGTCAGGAGTCACGTAGTTTCTTTTGTTTACTCTGTATCTTCAGAACCTAGCTGTGCCTGGAATGCCATAGGCACTCAGTAAGTACTTTTAGAAAGAGTTTGTCAAAGGGTTCCGTTTCTCAGGAGAGGGTGATACCTCACCAGGGAGGGAAGGGGGTACCACAGGGTCCTCATCTCTCATAGGAGACCTCCTGGTTGCATCATCTGCCCTGGGCTAGAATCGAGTGCACCTTCTTTCTGGTCCTCAACAAGACTCCAGAGGCTCTGGGCCCAAACCCCCAGTTCAGCTTGGAGGCAGGTAGAAGTGGGGGAACCTGCTCCCAGCACCCGCCCAGTCCTGGCTCCCTGCCTCCCATTGTGCACTTCCTGGCACCTTTGAGCTAACACTGAGGCCTGCAGATGATTGCCAGGCAGTTGGTCGGACTCGCAAAATCTCCAGCCCTGCCCTGGACCCACAGAACCAGAGTCTACCTTTTAGAAAAATCCCAGGGTCATTCAAGTGCTGCTTCCAGCTTGAGAAGCGCTGATGAACCTGCTCAAATGCCCCCTTCTCCCAGGCTAAGGGAAATGCTTTGCTGAGACCATCTTGATTTCTTTTTGTCTCTGCAGTTATTGAAACAGACAGCGCGTGCGGCTGAGGCGGGCCGGGACTTATCGTTACTGCGCGGAAACGGTGAAGAGCAAACCCAGCAATTAGCGGCAGAGAGTGGGGAGGCGAGGCAGGCAGGATGGAGAGCCAGGGAAACAGCGACCATAATTGCAGGGTGTGCCAGCCTTGGGGACGTGCGGGGGGAGGCGTCATTAAGACAGCAGCCACCTATGCGTGGGGGGATGACAGGGGTGGAGCCCGGTGACAGGGAGGCAGAGAATGTGTGGACCCAGGGGCTTCCTCAGGGCTGGATTCAGCCCAGGTGGGCCTTTGTCTCCACCACGCCGAGCCCTTGCTGCCCCACCCTTTGTGGATGCTGCTGTAGTACTTGCACAGGCCTGCACAAGGATTTTGGCAGCTGGAGGGTCAGGTTTCCTGCTAGGAGCTCTATTTGCCACATTTGAACTGACTACAGAAAAGGCTAAGCCTTCAGAGGGATGTTCCAACTGGGGTCCCTGGCACCCTGAGGCTTCACGAAGGGTTGTGGAGGCAGCCACCACTGTAAGGTGGGGGCTTCTCACCCCTTGCCCAGTCCCCCATCCCTCACACCCCACCTTCAGCCAGGCAGCTCTGCTCTTGTCTCTTTTATATGCTGGAATTCTGATTTTTGCTGCATTAGGGAAAGAGAGAAGGAGAGTGTCTAGGTCCTGCACACCGTTTCACCTCACAGGTAAGGGGTCCACCCAAAGTGACTCAGTAGGAGGGATGTTCTGTCTTTCTTCCCCAAGAGCTGGGCCTCAGAGAAGGGAAGCCACATTTAGTTTCCTTGTGCAGATGACCAGAGCCTGCTGTTTCCACTGCCTGAGAGAAGATGAAGCTGCTAGGGCTATTAAATCCCCCAAGGACTCATAGAGTTAGAGGAGGACCCAGGCTTGGTGCCCAGATCCATCCAGAGCCCAGAAGCGCCTCGGGGCCACTTAAAGCCCCAGTGACATCACCCACCCCTCCCAGGCTCCTCTGGCTCTCTTGCTTCAACTCCGCTCCTTCCACCGTTAGTCAGCCTTAGTGGTGGGCAGCCGTCTCTAATGAGCCTGGGCACTGGGCAGCAAAGTGAGGCTACCACCAGGGACAGGGCACTTCAGGAAGCAGAGCTAGAAGAAGGGATCAGCTGCATTGGTGCCTGGGGAGCCCCTGGGTCACCCAGGTCAGCCCAGGATGACCAGGGAGGGAAATGAGATTGGCCGCTGCACAGTTAGGCAAGTGTCCTCAGGGCCAGAGACTCTGCCGAGGCCACTGGGGTTGCCCTCCTCCTCCCGCTCTGGCCGGGGCTCCCAGGCCCCTGCCTATGTGCCCCCCACCTATGTGCCCCCCGACCCCTGGCTCTGTCTCCTGTTCTCTGTGCCTCTCTGCTCAGGGGACACTGGGTCTGCCCCGTGCTGGATGGTGCAGGATAGCAACTGGCTGCAGCCTGGTTCTCACATAGTCCGCATGTTTCTGTCCCCTCCGGTTGGGAGGACTTTCTACAGGGAAGGTTCCCTAGGGTCTGGAGTCAGGCAGGGGGGAGGCCTGGAGGAGGAGTAGGTGGCCAAGGCCACAGTGGCCTGTCAGTCCATCCCTGGTTAGAAAGGCTTGTTCCCAAGAAAATAGCAGCCTTGTATTTGATACCCAAGCTTGGCTTCCTGTCGCCTCTCAGAGCACGTTTAGCTGAGTGGGAGCCATCTCCACTGGAGCGATTAGCAGCATCTAACCCTGAACCCCTGAGACTGTCTGAGCCAGCCTGTGCCTCTGGCGGCCTTCCCTGCTCACACACTGTGTGGGACCCAGAGGGACTGCAAGACAATGTTTGGGGCTGCATGACGGTATTTTATTTTAGCATCTAGATTTCCTCCCAGCTGCACCAGCGGTGTGGTAGCACTCCCTGTGAATGTATTATGTATTGAAAGGCAGACGGCAAGGCAGCTCCTGCTTCGGGGTTGGACAGGGTCCTGGCACTATGATTTTCCTGACTTCTTCCCCACTGACTGCCCAGAGACAAAGGCTGACCCTTCATTATTCCCCCAACCCGAGTTGGCCCGAGACCAAGCATCCCCAGACCCAGGCTGTGGGTCCCCACCTGGGGCAGGTTGGAGGCTCCTGTCCACCTCCCCGCCCCCACTCCAGCCTCTAAGAAGTTCTGAAATAATGAAAGGAGTGGAGGTGGGAGAGGTACCCCAAATAAAGGCCTCTGAGGATGAAAGCCCAAACCAGTCTTTCCACTGAAAAAAAGACTCCCATTTGTTCTTGGGTAGAGTTTAAAGAAGAACAGAGTATTGTCCCTGTGAAATGGTTTCATTTTAAGCCTTTACTTTGGGGGGTTTGTTCTGGTTTTGTGCGTTCTCTCCTCCCTGTGGCCGCTGCACATGAAAGGCTGGGGTCAGGCCAGGCATGAGGGGGGCAGGAGCTGCCTGTTCCTCTTTGATTTACCAGAGAACAGCAGGATGCTCCCTCTACCTGGAGATGTCTGGCTGTCTCCTTCAGGCCAGTCCCAGACTTTGCTGAGAATAATTCCTCCTTGAAAAAAAAAAAAACAATTCCCATTAAATGATTCACATCATCCACGCCAAACTCAAAGCTCAGAGAGAGGGCTTTGAAGCCTTTTCACCGAACAAAAATAAAACCCTTCGCAGATGCTGGAGAAATGCTGCTGAAATAACTCTCAGGTATGTGAAAGAGCTGAGACGTGTGAGCAGCGGAACAACAGCCCAAGATGAAGATGGTTTGATGAACAAATGGAAGGAATGAGGACCGTGGCTGGGAGAGGGGCTGCTTCCTGGGAGATTTTTGGAATGTGTGTGATTTGATCCAACATTGGGCGGTGTTGGCACTGATGATTACCTCCACAAAGGAGGGAAGCAGATAATTCCAGACGACGTGTGGTCCCTACACCAGAGGCACCTTCCAACAAGAGAGCCAGAAGGGAGGGGTCCCAGTCACGGCAAAAGCCCCATGGTAATGCAGGAGAAAGTCTTTGAGGAATTCTGAGCCTGGACCTAAGGCAGACATACCCAGATTCATTCATTCATTTATCCATTCATTCAGTAAACATTTACTGAGCATCGCTATATGCTGGCCTTGTTCTAGGTGTTGGATATACAGCACTAAGCAAAAAAGATTTGTGCTGGCCATGCTCCTAACACCTGCTGCATGGTCCAATAAACCTAGATGAAACATATGACCAATCTCCGGAGCTTACTTCTCAAACTGCACCATGCAGACAAACTACCTAGGACCTTATTAGAAGCAGGTGATCAAGGAGTCGAGGAGGGACGGGAAGCTCTGAATGTCTAGCAGATCCCAGGTGATGGCATTGCTGCTGGCCCATGAGCAGAGCACCAAGCCTGCTGGGTTCCACCCCAGCTCTTTCATCTGCTGCATGAGCTTGGTCAAGCGCTTCAAGCGTATTCTGCCTCCTCAATCTTTCCATCTATAAAAGAGAGGTTGAAGCAGTCCCCAACATACACATGCACAGAGTCAGCGACGCATCTTTGTAGCTTGGTCTTATGAATTTCCCTGACTTTCCTGCTGTACAGCTACAACTGCTTGATTCAGAAGACTCCTTCCAGACCTGAGAAAGTGGAAGAATGAGCAGCATTTGTCTTCAAATACTGCCACTTGGGGTAGCTGGGCGTGAGGAGGGAAGGTTTCTCCACAACACTGCTGCAGGGAATCACACCCTGGGCAGCCACCTTGCAGCTGGGAGACCAGAAAAGACAGCTGTGGACTGCAGCATCACACAGGGACTGCTGGGATCATCCAGAAAGACAGAAAAATGGGGAGTTATTCAACATCCAGGATTTGGGGTCAGATGTTGTTCAGTTGCTAAGTCAATTCCAGCTCTTTGTGACCCCATGGACTGCAGCACACCCAGCTTCCCTGTCCTTCACTGTCTCCTTGAATTTGTTTAAACTCATGTCCATTGACTTGGTGGTGCTGTCTAACCATGCCTGTGTGCGACTTGTGTCTTCTACTGAAGCTCTAGGTGACTGTAGGCAGGGTGCTTAGTTTCTCAGTGCTTCATTTTATTCATGGGTAAAACAGATTCCCATGGTCTAGTGGATTTCCCTGCTTTCTTCACTTTAAGCCTGAATTTGGCAATAAGGAGTTCATGATTTGAGCCACAGTCATCTTTTAGGATGTGAAATAGCTCAACTGGAGTTCCATCTCCTCCACTAGCTTTGTTCATAGTGATGCTTCCTAAGGCCCACTTGACTTTGCATTCCAGAATGTCTGGCTCTAGGTGAGTGATCACACCATTGTGATGATGAGTCATGAAGATCTTTTTTGTATAATTTTTTTGTTGACTATGAGGTCTACTCTATTTCTTCTAAGGGATTCTTACCCACAGTAGTAGATATAATGGTCATTTGAGTTAAATTCACCCATTCCAGTCTATTTTAGTTCACTGATTCCTAAAATGTCAATATTCACTCTTGCCATCTCCTTTTTGACCACTTCCAATTTACTTTGATTCATGGACCTAACATTCCAAGTTCCTATGCAATATTGCTCTTTATAGCATCAGACTTTACTTCCATCACCAGTCACATCCACAACTGGGTGTTGTTTTTGCTTTGGCTCCATCTCTTCATTCTTTCTTGAATTATTTCTCCACTGATCTCCAGTAGCATGTTGGGCACCTACCTACCTGGGGAGTTCACCTTTCAGTGTCCTACCTTATGTCTTTTCATACTGTTCATGGGGTTTGCCATTCTCTTCTCCAGTGGACCACTTTTTGTCAGAACTCTCCACCATAACCCAGTGGAACCAGAGATCAAATTGCCAATTCACTGGGTCATCGAAAAAGCAAGAGAGTTCCAGGAAAACATCTATTTCTGCTTTATTGACTACACCAAAGCCTTTGACTGTGTGGATCACAACAAACTGTGGAAGGTTCTTAAAGAGATGGGAATACCAAACCACCTTATCTGCCTCCTGAGAAACCTGTGTGCAGGTCAAGAAGCAACAGTTAGAGTTGGACATGGAACAACAGACTGGTTCCAAATCAGGAAAGGAATACGTCAAGGCTGTATATTGTCACCTTGCTTATTTAACTTCTATGCAGAGTGCATCATGCAAAATGCTGGGCTGGATGAAGCACAAGCTGGAATCAAGGGAAATATCAATAACCTCAGATTGACCACTACCCTTATGGCAGAAACACTACCATGCAGATGACATTACCCTTATGACAGAAAACAAAGAACAACTAAAGAGTCTCTTGATGAAAGTGAAAGACAAATGAAAAATTTGGCTTAAAACTCAACATNCACAAGCTGGAATCAAGGGAAATATCAATAACCTCAGATTGACCACTACCCTTATGGCAGAAACACTACCATGCAGATGACATTACCCTTATGACAGAAAACAAAGAACAACTAAAGAGTCTCTTGATGAAAGTGAAAGACAAATGAAAAATTTGGCTTAAAACTCAACATTCAGAAAACTAAGACCATGGCATCCGGTCCCATCACTTCATGGCAAATAGATGGCAAAACAATGGAAACAGTAACAGATTTTACTTTGGGGGGCTCCAAAATCACTGCAGATTGTGACTGCAGCCATGAAAGTTATGACCAACCTCGACAGCATATTAAAAAGCAGAGACATTACTTTGTCGACAAAGATCAGTCTAGTCAAAGCTATGGTTTTTCCAGTAGTCATGTATGGATGTGAGAGTTGGACTACAAAGGAAGATGTATACCAAAGAATTGATGCTTTTGAACTGTGATGTTGGAGAAGACTCTCGAGAGTCCCTTGGACTGCAAGGAGATCCAACCAGTCCATCCTAAAGGAAATCAGTCCTGAATGTTCATTGGAAGGACTGACGTTGAAGCTCAAGCTTCAATATTTTGGCCACCTGATGCAAAGAACTGACTCATTTGAAAAGACACTGATGCTGAGAAAGATTGAAGACAGGAGAAGGGGACGACAGAGGGTGAGATGGTTGGATGGCATCACCAACTCAATGGACATGTGTTTGAGTCAGCTCTGGGAGTTGGTGATGGATGGGAGGCCTGGCGTGCTGCATGCAGTCCACGGCGTCACAAAGAGTTGGACTGAGTGACTGAACTGAACTGAAAACAGATTCACCTTAGTGCCCACTTCCAGGCTTGGTTCTTCCTTCATTTATCTGCTTTCCTGAGATCCAATTTGGAAGCAGGCCCACAAGGAATATGGCAGGAGGCATCTGTCCCAGGCAGGTGGCATTTTGACTGTGGCATCAACGTCCTGAGTGGGTGGGTTCATGATGTGGGTGTCTTGGTCACAGTCACATGGCTGCATCATAGTTTGGCAACAATCTCAGTTCCAGCAGAGACTTGAATGTCTCCAGGGGTGGTGCTTCCCAAGGTAAAATAGTGCAAAGAGACCTATGACTGTGACCCACTGGGCTGGGCAGGTACCTGTCCATTGTCATCATCTGAGAGGCCCTGAGTTGGAGTCAGGTGCAGGCAGCACCCTAGGATCTGAGATCACAGTGGGCATCCAGACCAGCCACTGACCAGGTGAGCAACTAAAGAGACTGGGCAATTCATTCAAGCCCTCTGGTCTCAGGGTTTTCTTGCATAAAGTGAGAACATGGGATGATGGTTTCCTACGCCAGGGAGAAGCCAGTCTCCTGTGGACAAGGGTCTGGAAATATTGCAGCTGGGAGGTGAGACATCACCCTGGTCCAGCCCCACCCAGAATCTATGTGTGGGCTTCCTTGTCTATAGCAACACCACACAGTATTTGAGACTTGCGTGCATGTGAGCTAAATCGCTTCAGTCGTGTCTGACTCTTTGTGATCCCATGGACTGTAGCCGACCAGGCTCTGTCCATGGGATTCTCCAGGCAAGAATACTGGAGTGGGTTGCCATACCCTTCTCCAGGAAGCCTGGCGGGTTAGTGGCCATGTTGTTGAAAAGAGTCAAACACGACTAAGCAACTTCACTTCCTTTTCCTTACGCCCACCCCAGCCTGAGTACCTAACATATACGATACTTTTATTTTGACTCCTTGAAAAGGTATTTAGTGCAAAAATGGAATTGCTGCCACCGAAAGATTCACTTCCTAAACAATCTATATTCAAACCAATTTTATAATGGTGTCACAGTTTTCTTAATCTCAGTAACCAGAAATATACACACAAGTTGCAAGCCTTAACCTGTTAAGCCAACCCTATTAATCCTTAGCTGGGGTAAATCTATGAACGTCTACGTGAAAACCACAAGATAGTGTATTAATGTATGTTCCCTGTGGTTCCACACAGTTTGCTGAGTTTCAAGGGAGAAAAAGGTTGAAGGCAACTAATTTCCATTCATTTATTATTAGTCTTAGAAAAGCTGATTAACTATGACAGTTCTACTAACTCACTGACTCGCTTTCCAAAAAATTAAGGATATTTCCAGCTAAATACAGTAATTATCCAAAGATTAGTGGCCAGTGATTAATTTATCTTAAGTGACCATAAATAATAGTGATTACATTGCCTTGACATTTTTCATAACCCATTCTCAGTTGCCACCAGACACCCAAAGTCATCATGATGAATTGGAGGAAGAAGACAAATTAATTGGATTAAGCATGACTTTCATCCGATTTTTTTTTTCCCAAAAAGAGTAACAGTCTGCCTTTTGCTTTAAGTGTCTCAATATTTGTTTCCTAATCAAAGCTACAAAAAATGACTACCACTAATTATATACCAACTCTTTATAATTTTGTTAGCATACACATAACAAATGAACACTAAGTTATAGAAACCAGTGTATTTTGAAGTCAATACCAAAAAACATACACTGTTCTTTTGCTATTCCTAACCTTTGGTATTAGCAATCTCTCTGGTGTGTTGGCATGAGATTTAAAAGACTATATGGTGCCTGTTTCTCAAACTCAGAGGAAAAAACAGTGACTGGGGACTTCCCTGATGGCACAGTCAGTAAGAATCCAGTTCCCAACGCAGGAGTCATGGGTTCAGTCCCTGATCCAGGAAGATCCTAAGTGCCACAAGCAACTAAAACCTCTGCACAGTAACTACCGGAGCCTTTGCCCTATGGCCTGAGAGCTGTGACTACTGAAGTCCATGCGCCTAGAACCTGTGCTCACAATGAGAGAAACCACTGCGATGGGAAGTCCACAGACAGCGAAGAAAAGAAGCCCGCACTCGCTGCAACTCGAGAAAGCCCACACGCAGCAACAAAGAGCCAGCACAACCAAAACAAATAATTAATCTTTTTTAAAAAATACTTGAGTTGGCCTCCCTTTACCTCCCCTCCCCACGATTACTGGATATTAAACTGACTTGTCAGCAGACCAGTACTTCAGTTCACGCCAGTAAGCACAACAGCAGGCAAGCAAGGTCAAACTACTGCCTTAAATCTTGACACGTGCTTTAATACAGACCTTGTAAATGAAGTCAAAAGGTACTAAAGATGAAACAGTTACTGGAAGGAAGGAGAAGGGGTAGGGGTGTCCTGGCTTATAAAACAGGCAGATACCGTCTTCTTGCACAACCATCAATTAAATTCCCTTTCACCCACCCCCTGCTTTTACTGGTTCTTCCTCCAGGGTCACTGTACTTCCAGCACCTTCAGCTGGGCTTCCATCACAAGAGAGCAGTTCCCGGACCTGAATTCTGAGAGATTACAGCACAGCACGTGAGTCCACACACACACCCACACACAGGGACTGGACCAACCTACTCAGTAACAAGAGGGTCTGACCTATGTCAAGTGTGTTGTCCATCCAAAGCACTGTGACATTATCTTACCTGAGACTCACTGCTAGGCTGCGCGACAGGAAACCAAGGTAAAAACAGACCAGCGTGTAGCCAGGCGTTCTTTTCCCTAAAAGCGAACTAACTCCATTTCTGGGCAGCAAGCATCACAAGACATATCCTCCTTGCAATCAAACCTCAGATGTCTGGCGTTAACATGCCACAGACAAGTCCTGTTTCTTAAGAAACTGTATAATATACTCCACCCTAGTCCTAGTCAACAGAAAACTTAACTTCATTTATACTGCTTTTCTAGTAGCTTTCCTAGACAAATTTTTTAAAGAGTGAGCCTACACTGTTTTCATTATGAATTGTGAGAGAGGTGGCTGACTCAGTTCCTAGGCTCAGAAGGCTGATCTACAAGATAACACCTTTCTGTTGAACAAGTTTTCCACCACTATCAATACTTTACAATTAGAATTATATAAATTAATGGAAATGATTCTAAGCTACTCTCACCACAGGCTCTTGGTCTAGAATATCTGGAAAGTAAGACTTAGAGACCAGCTTAATTCATTGTATCGTTAATGTAGAAACAGCAAATGCCAATAGTCTCAGAAGACATGTAAAACTGAAGGCAGGGCAGAAACTAAGTCTTGGGACTAAGTTTCGAAAATACTTAAGAAAATGTTAATAAAAAATACAATCTAAACTTTCAAAAGTTGCAAGTCTTAGAGAAATATAAATGCTGAAAAGATTTTAAGGATGAAGTTGTGTTACTTTTAAATAAGATGATTTCAATGGAAACCAACTAAGCTACCTAGGAGCAGCCTCTGAGGCTTCTTGAGACAGAATTTCTAAGTTTCTATTATTATATCACATTCCTTTTAAAGACACAGGCTCTTTCCAAAGCTCTACCTCTGGCCTCAGCTTTGCTCTGAGGCTCCAGATTCACATTTCCAGTTACCTGCTTGACATCATCCCCTCATGTCCTCTGGCATTTCACAATCATGTCTAACAACTTGAGTCAGCCTTTCCCTATCAACTCCTCCTCCACACGCTCCTGGTCCTATCAGTGGCACCATCCAGCACTGTCTGCACCATTTGTAGGGCCAAGTACAAAACAAAAACGTGGGGCTCCTAGTTCAAAATCCAGACTCAGTCCCCAAGCAAAGGCATCATCTCAGTTTCCATGACGCTGTCCACACTCATCACTTGCCAGACTACTTGATCTGTCTTTTCAAGTGTCTCTCATCTACCCCTCCCTGCCCACTCCATCACTGTGCTGGCTCTCAGCCAAGAGCTCTGAAATTGATGTTCCTCTTTCCTTCCTTCAGAAACCCAGTCATGATTCTCAAGGCACACTTTTCAGAAATCCTTAGAATCTCCCTATTGCCTATTAAATCACATCCAAACTTCTTAACTCGGCGCTTAAATCTTCCCCTCCCCATTCTTTTCTGGCCTGATCTTCTGGGGGCTTTCCTCTACAAATCCTGGGCTCCAGCCAAACCAAATTCTTTGTCATTTGTTTAAAAAGCCCAGTGTGTTGCTGAGTATAATGAAACTGGGTCCTGACCCCAGAGACTGAATTCAAATCTACCTTCAGTTGCCCATCTGAAACATGAGGCTCATAACAGCAATTATCCCACAGGATCAATAATGCAATAAAAAACATACAGTAAGACATTTATTATTAGTGTGTACCCATCCCAGGGATGCCTATTCTGCTAAATCTGCAGAAGAAAATTACCAATCCTTTGAAGTCTTAACTCAAAAGCTACCTCCCAAATGCCTTCCCTGATCATCTCAGTCAGAAGCCATTTTGCCTTCCCCTAAAATCCAATACCATGTTTACGTCACATTTAACATGGGTGGCATACTCTCTCCAAGTTACTGATGTACACAGCATTTTGTCTTTCCTCATAACCTCCCAAGAGTATGGAATATGCCAAATTCCTTTCTGTTTCTTGCATGGCCCTAATACATAGTTTGTGCTCAAATGACTTTTACATCACTTTTAAAAATAAATCATTTTAAACATACACCCAAATTAAAGCTAATTCCATAGAATTAGCTGGGTCTGGAAGAGACGGAGGCAAGGCCACAGCACAGATGGAGAATGAGACAGGCTGCTCGTGCAGACTCGAGCCTCCCAAGGACAACGTGTCACCTAAAGAAGTCACTAAGTCCTAATGGCCACGCCTCCCAGATGGTTAATTTCCATCCTCTCTCCAACCCCCACAAAAGGCCTTGATCAACAGCTAGGCTGGGCTTAGAGCGCAGAGGAAAGGGAACAAGGGCCTGCCTCACCTGCCAAGGTGTGTCACGTGAGAATCTAAGGACCAGGATAATCTTGGGCCTTTCTAGTGTTCCCAACTGTGGTTAAGAAAGATTTACTCTAATATTTTCATTGGTAGGTGTCCTCTTGTATTTCCAGATGCCATTTACTGCTTCTAAAGGGCTCAAAAACGGGAAATACACTGCCCTAAAAGCAAGGAAATATGACTTCAACTAATTTTTTAAAATACCATTAGCAATTATCAAAGTAGCAAATATTAATAAAAATAAAACCTAACACTGGTAGGGTTTTCAGGAAGTCAGTATACCACTGGTGCACAGTAAACGGATTCAAGTTCTCTAAAGACAGTTTGACATTGGGAGGGCATGGCAGTCTACTCCAGCATTCTTGCCTGGAGAATCCCCATGGACAGAGTCAACGGAGTCGCAGAGAGTCAGACACTATTGAGCAACTAAGCACAACAAACGTTATTATAAAGTTGTTCATGCCCTGTGAATGAGTAATCTCACTTTTGGACATATATGCTATGGAAGCAATTTGAAAAAGGGGGAAAGAATTTGTTCAAAGATGTATACAGATATGCCATTGCATAACACAGCCTGCAGTTCAAACACCCAGCAAAGGAGGCTCAGCTGAGTAATCTAGGGTAGAGCAGTATGATAGCCGAATGTCACATTTACTGAAAACATGAAGCAGATTTCACTATCTGATAAAGAAAAATGTATCTTAAAAGGAATGTCCACGGAGAAACAGAAACAAAATATTCACATATAAATCTACGAATCTTTATTTCCAATTCTGAAATTCCAAACCCAAAGTCTTCAAGATAGCATCAATACTCACTTGGAAGTAAAACAGGACCTGAACTGACATGAGCTACTTATGGTCTCTATTTGTCCCAATTACTCTGAACAACCATAACGTTTTTTGGAAAAACATCTATTAGATTACAGGGTGCTGCCTCAGACTCCCGGAGGGGGAGGAGTGTGTTTTTAAAAAAAAAAAAAATGTGTATGAACCTGATTTTTTCTAATCCAAAAAATTCTGACCCCAAAACACATATGGCCCCAAGAGTTCCAGATAAGGGATTGTGGCTCTGTACTAATGACATCAGTTGTAAATTTAAAGAGTTCAGGTTTGGTATTCCTTGACTGTGTTGAAAAAAGTGTTTGAAAGGAGTGCATTCTCTCAGGAAGATTCCTTATAGTGCTATATCTGCAGGAGTATATGAAAAGACAAACCATATCCCTCTCCAAATAATTATAATTCCAAACCAATCAAACTGAACTCATCATAATTTCTTTTTGCTTAGATTCCAGAAGATTTCACATTTCTGGAAAAGGGTCAGTCTTCTGTTCTACTGAGCATCACTTACAGACACAAGTTTGTTCAAAAAAATGATAAACACATTTTATAAAGAACACTGAGCTAAAATTTAAGTCATTTAAAAGCATTACTTAAAAGCTTTTAGTTTAAATGATCATTTAATATGTAACCATTTTTTCCAAGTTTTTTTTTTTTTCCTGATGGCAACACATGTGTCTCTGAGACTTTTTTTCTGGTGGCCAGTGACAAAATGTGTGGAAATGCTCTATTTGTCTTTGCCCCCATATAAGCAGCCTGTATACTATATATACGTAAAAACCACCAAACAAGGGGATTTTAGATTAGTAATTATATAATATTCTCGATACAATTATGCATATAAACACAAAAATTCATCTATTATCTCTTCTGACCCTCCTCGAGTCCCTCTACACCCCTCCCAAAAAAAGAGATACATTAATAAGAATTCCATGTGCCATATCTGTGTGGGGCTCAGGTGTGATTAGCACTAGTCTTAGCAACTGTCCATCCGACATTAAATATCTCCATTTTGATCCAAAACAAAACGTGGTCAAATAATGTTGTTGTTGCTTAGTTACTCAGTCGTGTCTGACTCCTTGCGACCCCACAGACTGTAGCCCGCCAGGCTCCTCTGTCCATGGGATTTTCCAGGCAGAAAAACTGGAGTGGATTGCCATTTCCTTGATGTGATTTGAAATCAGTTCTCTGGGACTTATCTGGTGGTCCAGTGGTTAATACTCTGAGCTTNCACAGACTGTAGCCCGCCAGGCTCCTCTGTCCATGGGATTTTCCAGGCAGAAAAACTGGAGTGGATTGCCATTTCCTTGATGTGATTTGAAATCAGTTCTCTGGGACTTATCTGGTGGTCCAGTGGTTAATACTCTGAGCTTCCAATGCAGGGGGCATGGGTTTGATCCCTGGTCAGGGAACTAAGATACCCCAGGCTGCAGGGCGTGACCGAAAAAAAAAAAAAAACTTTCCTCCTAATCTGTTCATATATGATTAACAAACGATTTTCATTATAAAAATAAAATCAGTTCCATTTATCAGTTCTAGACTATTTCATAATTAACATTTTTCTCTTGAGAAGAGACAAAACCTAACAATTACAATGAAAACTCCATATATCTATCATTTATTCCTATAAAACCACTTAATCTTAGGGCAAGTTTACTATTACAGTCTTTAAAGTTAATATTCTAATGTTAATAGTTATTTTTAATATTAATATTTTTACTATTATAAAAGCAACACTTGTTCAACAAAGCAAAACTAAAAGCTACAGATAAAACAGAAAGAAACCTAAAAACCTGACAGCGGGCGCTAACTTCGGAGTCGGGGAACTGTTGCCAAAGTTCAAGTGTTACACTACTATAGAACCACGACGGCAACTTTCTGCCCCCATCTGCACTAAAACATCAATTAACTTTGTGGAATGCCATTGTTTAAACAACCATTGACAAACGTGAATCCTTTGAGATGCTGCCATTTGAAATTGGAACGTAAACTGAAAACTAACAAAAAGGATAATTAAACAAGATGAAAAGGTTTTCACTATTAAAACAGTCACCAGACTAACCCACTTGACTCTGGCATTAATACCTATCTACCCAGAAAAGTCAATAAATACATCTGTTTAATGAGTAGTGGTTTTCTACTCTCATGAAACCTATTTCAGAACTGGTTTTTGGATCGAGTCTAAGTTGGACACAAGACTAAATAAATTCTTTACTTTCTGAACACATGCAGAGCACTGTTGATGCAATTTACTCCTCAGCCAAAAAAAAATGGGTAACAGCTGAACCACAGATCAATGCACCTTTCCCGGAGTTTTATACACTAATTTAACCACTGACCTTTCATTTGGATTTAACTAATGATAGAAAAGCATGCCTTGAGCTCAGTTCAAAACTCCAGTTACTAATTCTCAAGTTGGGAGGCTGTAGGAGGAAGGCAAGCTGGTTTCCCCTTACTAATAAGAGCAGATCTAAGAGGCACACTTAGTTTTGAAAAGCATGTTCACTATTACAACTTTGTCTTTAAAAGCAAACAAACAAAAAAGAATCCTAGGGAATTCCCTGGCAGTCCAGTGGTTAGGACTGGGCGTTTTCACAGAGCTGGCCCAGGAACTAAGATCCTGCATGCCTCGAGGTGCAACTAAAAAAAAGAATCCTAATTATAATAATGCCAGTAAAAGTAATGTGACAAAATCTTAGCTGGTGGAAAAACATAGAGAATGGCTTTATCTTCTGGGTATTAGGGAATCTCAAAAAGTTAAATTACCCTTGGAGGGGTGTATGAAAATTTTCAAGGGCTATGAAAAGACTTTCACCTTTGGGAACAAAAGGGTTAGAAACACTGCTTTAGTCCACATACATTATTTCAAATATTTATGTCATGTGTTTCCCCATAATTAAAAATTAGTGAAATGCAATAGCCAAGAAATGGAAACAATCTATCAATAAATATCCATTGACAGATAAACGCATAAAGGAGATGTAGTACATATACATAATGGAGTACTACTCAACCATTAAAAAGAATGAAATAATGCCACTTTGCAGCAACACGGACACAACCAGAGATGGTCATACTAAGAGACGTCAGAATGAGAAAGACAAATGCCATGCAATATCACTCATACGTGGAGTCTGAACTATGACAGAAATGAACCTATCTGTGCTGAAGCTCCAATACTCTGGCCACCTGGTGTGAAGGTCTGACTCATTAGAAAAGACCCTGACGCCAGGAAAGGCCGAAGGCAGGAGAAGGGGACAACAGAGGATGAGACGGCTGAAGGCATCACCAACTCAATGGACATGAGTTTGAGCAAGCCCCAGCAGACAGTGAGGGACAGGGAGGCCTGGCGTGCTGCAGCCCATGGGGTCGCCAAGAGCTGGACACGACTGAGCAACTGATCAACAACAACAGGAAACAGAAACACGGACATAAAGAACAGACTGCTGGTTGCCAAGGGGGAGGGGGCTGAAGGAGCGGCGGAGTGAAAGGCTGAGGTTAGCAGATGTACGCTTCTATATACAGAATGAATAACCAACAAAGTCCTATGCAACATAGTAAACTACAGTCAATAGCCTATGAGAAACCATAATGAAAAAGAATACTTCATATAAATATATAATGGAATCACTTTGTTATACAGCAGTAATTAACACAACATTGTAAATCAACTACAATTTTTTTTTTTTTAATTCGTGAAATGAAAAAAAGACTTCCAACTCGGAATAAGGCAAGCCACCTCCTCAGTTCCCTAGTTTTAGTGCCTACAGGCAGGGTAGGATCTAGGCATTTTGCTGTTCATGAAGATGGCTTAGCTAAGAAGGTTTGCTCGCACACATGTGGTACAGAGATGACTAACAGCACTGCTCTCCTCCATTAACCCAGTCCTGGGTGGTGCTGCTACCCAGTTCCCAGGAGGATTGGAGTTGCTCCTTCTAAAATGCTGCCAATAAAAGCACCCACAGTTCCTGCCTGGGTGGCAACAGGCTGGGTGGGTGCTCAGAGCTGGGGTGAGCCAATTGTCAGAGCAGTGTCTGGGCTTTAGCTTGGTTTTTTCGTTAAAGTTTATTTATTTCACTTCAAAATGAGACCAGATCTCTGGCTGGGTTATGCTAACTCTAAATGGGAAGGACTGGACAACTTCACAGGATTTCTGGTAGCCTGGATAGGAAACACTACACAGGTTCTAGAGAACATTTAGGTAAATATGCAGAAAATAGTTTCAAGGGGATAAAAGGCCAGGACTCCACATCTCGAGACAACTTTAACAGAGGGACAGATTTTTGTCCAGCTAAAAAGATGCTCTTACATTCAACTTAACGAATGCAAATACTGATATCATGTGGCCCAACCTTAAACTGTGCAAGTTGCGACTTTATTATCTATAAATGAGGTAACAACACACTAAAAGGTCACTCTAAAAAATAAAATCAAGTAATGTGTATGAAAACCCTTCCTTTATGGTCGACACAATTGTCACTTGAACAAATATGGATTATCTTAAACAGAATGCTAGATTAGGACAGGCTGGAATTAGGTTTTCTGTCTTCCACTCTAAGCTGAATTCATAACTCACTTAAGTCATGCTGCCCCCAAAACATTCCATGTGCATCAAAAACATAACATTTGTAAACAAAAAAAAAAAAAGCATTTTTTATTCCACAGCTGTGATCAAAGAACAAAAATAGCCAGGCCATTTCATCAGAATCTTATAAGGACCAACAACCACACTAAAGAGAGGAAATGGCACACACATAGAGGCAAAGAAGCAAGTCAGATTGGGGAAAGTGCAAGACCTCCTCCGTCTAGGCTGGAGTGTAAAGTGCAAGATGGGTGAGTGTCTTCCCTGGTGGTCCAGTGGTTAGGACTCAGTGCTCCCAATGCAGGGGGTCTGGGATTGATCCCTGGTCAGGGAACTAAGATCCCACATGCTGTGCAAGAAGGGAGAGTGGTGAGAAGCACCACAGGCAAGGGCCAGTGCTCAAACGACTCTGGTTTTCCCAGAATTAATGGCTTTTAAACAGAAAAATGATATGGTCTAATGTTCTAGAAAAATCACTCATGTGTCTAACTGAGGACCAGTAGACCCGTTAATAGGTTTTGACAGTAATTGAGGCCAAAAGTTAATAAAGGCACAAATTAATGCACGGCACTGAAGGATAAGATGGGGATTGACTTACGAGGCATTAAGGAGGTAAACACAAAAGGACCTTGTCTGATTTAACAAAATGGGAAAGAGAAGAAATAAGAAATTAAGATGGAGACCAGGTGTTTGACGTGAGCAACCAGAGGTGTGATACACTAAGGGAAGTCAGAAGGACGGCTACATCTACCCACAGGTGATCTGATGCTTTTGATGTAGGTGAAAATGCTATGTGGGGTGGCTAAAAAATGAGTTTGTTTTAGTTGAGTATGACATACTTGGGGCTTCCTAGTGGCTCAGTGGTAAAGAATCCACCTGCCAAGGCAAGAGACTTGGGGTTCGATCCCTGGGTCAGGAAGATCCCCTGGAGAAGGAAATGGCAACTCACTCCCGTATTCTTGCCTGGGAAATCCCATGGACAGAGAGCCTGGCAGGCTGCAGCCCACAGGGCTGCAAAACAGTTGATCACAACTTAGCAACTAAACAGCAATATACCTGTGCATCCAAATGGAATTTTCCAGAAACAGGTAACATGGGTCCCGAACACAAAGAAATTTGGAAATAACAACCCCAAGATAGTGGTTTGAGCCACAGGGCATAAGAGACATCCAGGGGAGGCAGGAAAAGTGAAGCAGGCACAAGGCCTGGGACTAAGTCTCAAGGAAATGCAACACGGATGCAATAAGAACCATATAAAATGATACAACAAACCACATCAAGAGTACAGGATACAATTCCTTATAAAAGACACCTCAAAATCTATCCCGAAATAATCCCTACACTATTTCTGGTTGAGTGGGTTCTTTTGGCAGTTAATTCTACTGATAAAAATCCCATGATAAAACACCACAGGAATACTCATATTGTTGTACTTAAGCAGACACACTTTTCACATTTTACACTTTTATGCTAAGGGCTTGAACATAAAGGGAGAACCTGTCTGCACAACTAACCATTTCTGTGTTATAGGAAAGTTTCTATATTCAGAAACATTCTGGAAATGGAGTATGAAATGCTCATACCATGCTCATTTCTTTCCAAAATTCTGAACTATTTTTGTGGTCTAACAGCTTATTTTAACAGGCAGTTTAGATTAATTCATGGAATATAAAGTTGAATGTTTTAAGATGGAAAAGAATGAAGCAAATTCAAGCCTCATAACATCTGCCGTAAGAGAGTTTTCTTGGCTTTTCAACCTCTCTTTGAATGCAAGTAAGAGTCAGTCATTTTCCTTATAGTGAAAAATGTGTACAGTATGGGACCATGAATCAGATCATTTGTTCACTGTAACCATCTTAACAAAGCACCACTACTAAAAAACTTTCCTGTAACACAGAAATGGTTAATTAAGCAGACAGGTTTTTCCGCCAAAAACAAAGTCCTTAACATAAAAGCCAGACATAAAGTTCAGTTCTGAACTACAGCCAAAACCTCCTGTAAGCTCAGGTGGAGCACACAACTGCAGTATGTACTTAAATAGCAGCATATCAGTACGTAAATGCAAAAACTTAAAAAAAAAAAAAAAGAAAAAGACAACTTTAGGACAAACTGACTGAAATTAAATTAAAAATTTCAGAGGTGCCAGTAAGAGTATGTTGAGGACTTCCCTGGTGACACAGTGGATTAAAATCTGCCTGCCAATGCAGGGCACACACGTGTGATCCCTTGTCCAGGAAGATTCCACACGCTGCGGAACAACTGAGCCCGATCGCCACCAACTACTGCGCCCGCGCTCTAGAGCCGCAACTAGAGAGCCCGTGTGCTGCAACTACTGAAGCCCGCGAGCCCTGGAGCCTGTGCCCTGTAGCAAGAGAAGCCGCCCCAACGAGACCTCGCACCACCACAAAGAGTAGCCCCCGCTTGCCGCAACTAGAAAAAGCCCGCGCCAGAGCCGCACCAGAGCAAAGAGCCCCAGGGCAGTCAAAAACAAATAAATGAATAAAGACCAAAAAAAAGAGGCTATGTTGAGAGGTGCTGCAAGATGCATCCATCCCTCAGTGCTCCTAAAAATCCTACTTTGTGATTATGACTCTCTAAAGAGCAATCTCCTTCCATACGGGAAAGGTAGAGTTGTATTAAAGATGATAACCAAAGACCTTTTTGATAGCCCATTTTCCTTTAAAACTACGGAATTTTTTTAATACCTTGATTTGTACTTGGAATAGCCAAAAGAAGATGATAATGTGCAGCGTTTCCCAAACTTTTTTAACCACAAGCCTCTACATTAAAGAAAGGCTATTAAAGAACACATTCTCGGAATTACTGGAAATAGTAGGGGTCTTCTTGACTCAGCCGCTGGACCAGAGTGACATAATTTCTTCAAAAGAATACCATTAGTGACCTTAAATACTGATTCTGAAAACATACTTGTTTTAAATAGATGCTTCTAAATATCAACATACCACTAAAGTATGTTTTCTTTTTCCAAGAAGAAAGCAGATAAGTAAACTAGACTAATACACTAGTAAGATCCCAGAGTGTTCTTTTAGAGCACTAAAAGAATCCTAGAATCTTTTTCAGTTTCATGAAAAAACTAAAAATAGGTTTTCTAATAATTATAATTTCTAAATTGTAATTGTAAGTTGTAATTTCTAAGGGAAAACAATGTTCCAGTTAACTGTAGTTACCTGTTTTAGTTTTCCCAAAAGTGTCTGATTTCCCCCCACCTGGGCAAGAACAGATAAATCTTAGTTGAAGAGAGACAACTCAAGCTCAGCTTGCTCCCTCTGATGGACCTTTCTAACACAGCAGTAAGTGCAAGGCGTATCTCTGAATGGCATGTCATCAGCAGCCAGGATAACGTGATGGGGCTGTGATGCACTCCACCGGAGTTCAGCTTTCTTCCCCTTTCCAAAGTCTTAATTTCACAAAATGAGATCTACTGCCACAGGGAAAGAGGCCATCAAATGTTTTTCCCAGTCTCCACCATTTGTGGGAATTTCCTTAGACTTTCAGCCTCTTAATCTCCCCAAGCCTGTGTCCTGGTATATTGCAAAAAGAAATATTCTATTTACTTTTGCATCCCACAGCAGATCAAAAGCTCCTTGGGGACGGTTGACCTTGTCTCTCTCAATTACCTCCTTCTATGCCCAGCACAGAGGGTGTCAAATACTGAGTAAACATTTGTAGAATGAATGAGAAGTAACATTAAGATGTGTAAGCTCACTTATATCTTAGTGTGAATGAATTTCTCTATGTCCGTTTCTGAGAAATTGTGGGAGGATCATCAGTGGCGCAGAAAGAGATAAGAGAGCCTTGAAAGCAGAAGTAAAGCCTGAGGAAGTCTCCTCTTCACTTAACATCTGGAAATACTGTCCTGCTATGGATCAGTCTAAAGGAGTCTGGTTCTTCAAAGGAAACTCCAGACTCTGGCTTGAATGCCGTAAGAAATTATCTTGCTTTCCAATGCACATCTCCCTATACTTCAAAAATCTTTCCTTTTTTTTTTTTTCTTTTTAAATTTTGGCTGCACCACTCGGCTTGCAGGATCTCAGTTCCCCAACCAGGGACTGAACTTGGAGCCACTGCAGTGAAAGCGCTGAATCCTAATCACTAGATCACCAGGGAACTCCCCAAAATCTATTTCAATGAGACATTAACAACTGGCAATTGCTTACTGACAGCCAAGTGAGATCAAGAAACAGAGATTCTGATCTTTCAGACTTCTTTTCTAACTCCAGAATTCCTATATAGTTATCAATTTCTAAAGCTTGAATTAATCAAACATACAGAATGATGCATTACCAGAATGTTATCCAACCCATGTAATATGATCAGTCATTAAAAACATAGCTTCTGGAGTCAGATAAACCTGAGGTTGAACCCTGGTGTCCACTGCTTACTTAATCTCCATAAGCCTGAGTTTCCACATCTGAAAAGAAAGATTAAATAAAGCCTACCTCATGCAGTCACACTAAGGTTTAAAATAGGAAAACATGGAACGTGCTTAGCACTGGGCCTGGCACATGGGAGGTTCTCAAGCATCGTTGATGGTTATGAACCAACATTTGGAAACCTAGGTTCCCATTCCACCACCACCTCCCTGTGTACCCTTGAGCTTATAACTATGAAGAAGCTAATGAGCACGTGGAGACAGAATGAACTGACCTCTAATGGCGGAATTATCAATCATGCACAAGGTAATAGAAAATGGACCAAAACTTTGAAAAATTAAGTCTTAAATAATTCCAGATATGTTTTATGTTGTACCTGAAGCTAGCACACATTTGATCACAGATGACTCAGCATTAGAATATCAAAATAAAAAACCTGAAGAGTCAAACTTCAAAGCAAACATTCTCAAACCCTTCAGTACCTGTTGTTGATACAGACTTCATATGAAACACCTGTACGTATGTGTGTGAGGGAGAGTGCATGAGCAGAGGGAGATGGAGATGGCCAGGGGGGAAGAAGGGAGGGAGGAGGGAAGCAAGAGCGACACTAAATGAGGGACGAGACAGAGAAAGGGAAGAAGGGAGGGAGAGACAGAAAGTGGGGGGAGAGAGAGAAAGAAAGAGAAAGCGGGGAGAGCTGGCAGAAGGGAGGGGAAAAAGGAGGGAAAGACAGGAGGGTCGGGGGCAGGAATCTAAACATTAGTTGGCTTAAAGGCTATCCAGTCTCCATTTTTTCACCAATGAGGTGACCTCAGACCTTAAAGTTTATCCGCTGTACATGTTTCACGCATCAACCAAGTACAAGTACAGGCCGTTGTGCCATCTCGCTGGGGTGTTGGGCACGGGCCCCTCTGCAGGGATTAGATGAACAGCACCCAGAGCACAGGCTGGTTCTCGGTTGGCACTGACCCTGAGCCGTGCACCTCTGTGCAAGGGCGCAGCCAACCACGATCGGCACTCAGGTAGACCAAGTCTTCACTATCTAGCGTGCACACCTGCATACCTGTTTGTGTAGTGCACACCCACACCCACGCACACGAGACTGAAAAGCCGTCAAGGCTGAGTAAATGAAGATATTCATCAGAACTGAAAATACCGAGCTTCAAAACGTTGAAGAGAATGGGTGCCTGTGGCCTCCCTACCCTTCAGCTACCCAGAATTGGGCTATCGTTGGTCACTGGGAATCTTTGGGAGTAAAGAGAGAGAGGCTTCGACATCACAACACTCTTGATTCCTGATGAAGCTACGGTCTCTCCAGCAGCTGCTTGCTCGCTCACTCGCTCGCTCTCCAAAAAAAAGAGTTAGGAAGGAGAAAAAATAAGACTTTCCACAAACAACAATGGATCTACTACCCACCTGAGTTTGCAAAGCCTGTGGTGGACAAATGAGTATTTTGTTTTGGTGTTCTGACTGCAATAAAAGTGTAATCCCAGGCAAGAATTTACTAAACGCTGAAAGAACTAGTCTTAAAATGTGGACTCCGAATTCTGCTTCAGTGCCCTTTTCTCTCCCAGATGCTGGCTACTCATAGAGAAAATGCACAGTTATTTTTGTTTACTACTGCATATGCATCTATCCTGCCAAGCAAGTACATGATATTATATTTTGAACACTTTTGTACCTAGCTCTGTGACCTGAAGAACACAACAGCTTTAAAACCTATTTAAGGAACAGAAATTCCAGGTTAAATATGGTACCTGATTCACACGTGCAAGGAGACAATGTACAAGAATATGCATAGCAGCACTGTCTCTGGTAATTTTGAAAGTAACATAAATGTTTATTAAAGAAAGAATGCATATAAAGTATAATATATTCATACAATGGAAAACTAGGCATTAAAATGTAAAGAATTTAAGCTACCAGCTCATACTAAGAAGTTATGGGGATAAACTGCAAGCACAACGCAAAATAGAAGAAAAGCTGCAGAAGAGTATAATACTCTTTAATATCAGTCTTTAACACTCCCAACATTACCTCTCCTTTAGAATTTATTATAACAGACTAGCATATTTTTTTGTATGCACACTAAAGAGATAAGAAAAACACACTAAAAATAACTGAAAATTAAAGTTTAAAAAAAGAGGACCATATGTCACTGTTGTTTAGTCACTAAGTCATGTTCGACTCCTGTGGACTGTAGCCCACCAGGCTTCTCTGCCGGATTTCCCAGGCAAGAATACTGGAGTGGGTTGCCATTTCCTTCTCCAGCGGATCCTCCCAACCCAGGGATGGAAGCCGGGTCTCCTACACTGGCATGCGGGTTCTTTACCACTGAGCCACCTGGGAAGCCCTGATTAACCACAGAGAGTTGCCCAGATGGCAAGGGGGGGGACATGTTCTAGTAATGAAAATCACTTGGCCTTTTAAATAAGATATGTTTCATCACCATTATGGACTCATTAAAACACTTTATTTCAACAAGCTTCACTTTTCTCGCCTAAAAGGAGTTGATAACGCCTGCCTCGGAGGATGACATGAAATAATGCATGTAAAAGAGTTCTACAGAAGGTCTTGGACTTGGTAGATCAGGTAATAATCATTTACAGGGGAAAAAATGTTGAGTGTGCACCTTTTTCATCTAATTTGGTATAAAATGACAAAGAACACAACAGGAAAGGGCAACCCTTCACCTTCCTCTTCCCAGTCTCTGATCTGGCTGCCTCCTATGCTTTCTATATTTAGCAGAGTGACAGCCCCCTTCCCCCACCCCCCCCCCAAAAAAAAAAAAAAAAAAAAAA
>SJYX01004841.1:29020-52385 GCA_006410675.1 Oreotragus oreotragus | reverse complement strand
CAGCACGAAACCGTGTTTCCTTCAGAGCTCCTTTCAGAACTCCCGAGTCCTTGCAATACAGATCTTTCATCTCGCCAACTCCGCCTTTCCCCAACACACACAGTCCTCTGCAGCGCCGGGGGCAGAAGAACAAAAACCCAACCGTCACGGTCACGAAAGAGATTGTAAAAATAACGGAGCGGAGTAACTAACTGGCTTTGGAAGGGTCTGTTTGTTTTCAAAATTAAGAGAAAGTCTACCACAGACTCAGCCTCTACCCTGCAGAAAGGGAAAGCAGGAAGACCTAGGCAAATAAGTTTTGTGACTTGTATCCAAATACCATCCCTACATCTGGATTCAACACAAAGAGAGGCGCACGGAGGCCCCGGGAGCCGCGGGGCTGCTTTTGCAATTGGACAGACCCACCCCTCACACCCTTCACACAGAGGGACCCTCAGGGGCGCACCAGGCGGCGCAGAAGCTCGCTCCACACGCGGGATGCATCCCGCGCCCATCCCCCGGGGCTGGCCGCGGCGGGCGCTGTGCCTCACCTGTCTTGAAGATCATCTTGCCATCGTCCTTGGACCCGAAGGTCTTCAGCATGGACACGAAGAGTACCCCGCAGGCGTTCTGGATGCCAAACACCGACCCGTTGCACCACATGGCTGCTAGCATCACCAGCCAACCCCAGCCGCCCTCAGGGGGCTCTAGGGGCTCGGCGCCCACCGACCCACCCAGCTCTACTTCCACCTTCTCGGCCGCCTCCGCCTCGGGGCCGTCTAAGAGTTCCGCGCCGGGCAGCGCGGAGGCCCCGGGAGGCGCGGAGCCGGGTGGCGGCGCCTCGCGTGTCCCCCGCGCGGCGGCGGGCTCCTCCTGGGAGGGCACCATGGCCCGGGGCGGCCCCCTCGGGCGCCGGGGAGCGCGAGCGGTGCGAGTTCCCGGCGGGCTCGCGGAGGAGCCGCCGAGTTGGGCGGGCGGGCTAGTGAGGCCGAGGCGAAGGCGGTGGAGCCCACCGTAGGCGGGCGGCGGCCGGCTTACACGCGAACGTCCGGGTCCACAGCCCAGCGCCCGGACTCAGCAGGAGGCCGGACCGCCAGCTCTTAAAGACGCGCCCCCCGCCCCACCTCCTGGGGGCGTGGTCGGCGGCGGGCCCTGCCCCGGAATCTCCTGATGATTGGGCTTCGGGAGAACGCGGGGGGGCCCACCCCCTCCCGCGGCGCGCGACCCAGGTGCCTGTGGGTGGCTGTATCTGCGCGCGCGCCTGCCGCCGGGCCTCCTCCTCTCCAGCGGGGGTCACAGATGTGTAGGTCACCCCGCCAGAAAGTGTTAACGGAAGGGGCACGTCTTCTCCTAGGTGCAGGCTACGTTGGGGTCTTCGGGACCGCAGAATGGGACCCTCTTTAGTCTCAGTCCGCTGAGAGCCTGACCAGCAAACATTGTCCCTTTGTTTTCTTTTTGCTGTTTTCCGGCGTTCACCTCTAATTACTAATTATAATACATAAAATATGTTATGCCAACTGCTGACTTAAAAAGGGAGTCAGAAAGATCAGAGGCCCCGTTTAATTTCTCCTATGAATACTTGGCATATTGAACAGGCTCATTTTGGAAGACACAGACTGTTATATCAAAGTCTTCAAGTAACAAACATTTTTGACAGACAGCTAGAAAGCATTACTTTTAAACTACAGCGCAGCTGTTTGCACTTCAGGCAAAAACTAGCACCTATATTCAACTTCTCCTTAAAGCATGGAACAACCATGTATGTAAAAGAAATGAAGATTAACTAGTTGTATAATATTGGGCGCAATTCTTAATTTCTCAAATTCTTAACTTCAAAGTCAAAATATGCTAATTACTTTATGATGGAGTCCATAAATGAGTGTGATTGATCACATTTCTGCCCCTACCGGTTCAAAAACTAGTAGGAAGAAGTCCTGGGATAGAATGGGAGTGTCACATAATAAGTGTTAAAATGCATATACAACAAAGAGAAGTGGAATGGAGCCATTAAATTACCGTCAAAACATTAGAGGAAAGCTTCTACAGCAAACAGCCTTTGAGCTGAACCCTGAAAAACACTAGGGGCTTTCCTGGGCAAAGATAGAGGAAGGGTGTTCTTGGTGGAGAAGGTAGCAGAAGCTAAGGGAAAGCAGGGAAGCTTGAAGAGCAGGGAACAAAAATCAAGCATAATGTCTTAAGGATGGGATTAGAATGGTAAACTAAAGAACAGTCACACAAGTGCACAAAAATGAATGTACAAGAATGTTATTCCTGCTCTATTGGAAATAAAATGTGGAAGCAAAAACATGCATCTGTACTACATAACCACTAAAAGTTTTGAAATTCACCTCTGTTGACTTTGAAAGTTATAACATTTTACTGAGCAAAGAAAGCACATTCACACACACACAAAAAGGTATGGGTTATAGCACAAAATATAAAATAAATATCCGTGATCTCTATTGAGATAAGTAAATGATTAAGTACATAAGTAAAAGGGGGCATAAATGCCTCCATGCCTGATTGTCTTTCAACTTTTTGGAATAATGAATTCTCACTCTATCTTCAAGGCTTAACTCTAAAATGAAGTTACCTTTATCAGTTCTTCCTCCAGACTTCGATACTTTATTTAAACAGTTTTTGCAATCAGCTGCAGAGTGGTTTTCAGTCTCCTTAACTAGAGTAAGAATTTTCAGACAGGTCAGATGATGTCCCATGGAGCTTTGAACCACAGCACAACGCACAGTGTAGGGGCACAACAAATAATTGTTGAACCGAATTGAACTGAATTTTTTTTTTAATTAAGAATCACAAAGCATGCAATTGAGCACACCAACTTGGTCCCATGTTTTCAGGTGCAATATTTTCAATATCTTTTAAACAACATGAATTTGTTTTCCAGTTGTAAAAGTAATACATGCTGGCTTTAGCAGTTACCATAAAAAATAATAAAAATTTTAAAATGTATAATTGCACCACTCAAATAGCCTCTTTAGCATTTAATAGTTTTTAATTATTTACATATTTATGGAAGATAGAGCATCCATTTTGTAACTACCATTATCACATATTTCCCCTATAAAATATGGTATAGAATCATCCAAAAAATATGAGTCTTTTTATCCTTAAAGAAAATTGCTTTATCCAAGATAATGAACAAAACATAAAGAATCCCACTGAGATGAGACTTTGCCATAGGCCATCTTCAAAGGTCCATTTGACTTAGATTTGTACATCTGCGAAGTAATTTACCAGTTACCACATATTATGAATCTTCAGGATTTGCTCACAAAGCCACAAATCTACTGTTTCCTTACAGTCTTTCTGTTGTTGTTGTTTTCATTTATACAAACTATTTTTTTTTACTTTCTTTTTGAATGTATAGGTCTTGGTTGCTGCATAGGGGCTTTCTCTAGTCTCAGCAAGGAGGAGCTACTCTTCATAGAGGTGCATAGGCTTCTCATTGCAGTGGCTTCTCTTATTGTAGAGCACAGACTCTAGGCTTCATTCGTTGCAGCTCAGGAGTTATGGCTCCCAGGCCCCAGAGCACTTGGGCTTCAGTAATTTTGGCTCAAGAGCTCTATAGCGCAGGCTCTGTAGTTGTGTGGTTCATGGGCTTAGTTGCTCTGAGTCATGTGGGATCTTCCAGGACAGGGATGGAACCCATGTCCAGTGGGTTCTTATCCACTTTACCACCAAGGACGTGTCCTGTATTTTTAAATAAAATCAGAATTACAATGTTATGGACTGACTCTTTACCTCCCTGCCAAAAAAAAATCATATTTAAGCCCTAATCGCCAGTACCTGGGAACAAGACTGTATTTAGAGATGTGGCCTATAATAAAGGTAATTAAGTTAGAATGAGGCCATTTGAGTGGGCCCTAAACCAATCTGACCGATGTCCTTATAAGAAGAGGAGATTAGGACACAGAAGGACACCAGTGAAAGGCCATGTGAGGTCACAGGAGGAAGGCAGCCATCTGCAAGTCAAGGAAAGAGGCCTCAGAAGAAACAAACAAATAAAAAAGCATTGCTGACACCTTGATCTTAGACTTCTAGCCTCCAGAACCACGAGAGATAAATTTCTATTATTTGAGCCAACCAGTCTGAAATATTTTGTTATGGCAGCCCCAGTAAACTAACATACACTGAGTTGCTGATCTAGTTACTAAGGCATGCCCAAGCTCTTTGCAACCCCATGGACTATAGCCTTCCAGGCCCTTATGTTCCCAGGGTTTCCCAGGCAAGAACACTGAGGTAGGCTGCCATTTCCTTGTTCAGGGGAGCAACACAAGGGATGGAACCCATGTGTCTTGCTTTGGCAGGCAGATTCTTTACCTGGGACCCCAGGGAAGCCCCAACTAAGATACATAACTAAGGACAATTCTGTAACCTGCAATTTTTTACTTAAACCATCGTATCATAAATAACTCCCTGTGTCATTACATATTCTTCAAAAATATATTTAGTGGCTAAATAGGATTCAACTATAGAAACGGACCATAATTTATTTAATCATTTCCTATCATACCTACACATATGTAATGTATTTCAGGTTTACCGTCACTAAAAATAGCACTGCAATAAACATCCTTACACACAAATCTATGCTAGCATCTGTGATCATTTTTTAGAATACATTTCTAGATGTAAGAAGCATATGAATATTTTAAGACACTAAACATGTTGATAAATTTGAAAGCAACGTTGCCAATTTATACTCTCATGAGCACTGTATGAGAATGTCATATTAGTGCCCCTCAGGAAATGTGGAATAATAGGATTATTTTCATTTTTTTAGTTTTTTATAATTATTTTTAAAACCTGCCCATTTAAAATTAGAATGAAATCTCTTTATTAGTTTATCTTTCAAATCTTTGGTTATAAGTGACAAATATATTTACTAATCATCTGTATATCCTTTTTTATAAATGCTGTCTTGATAATCAATCTCCACATTTTCCAACAGGAAAATTGATGTTTTTCCTTATCATGCTTGCTAATGTTGCTTATATAGGTCCCATGCCTGTCTCATTAGGATTATTTTCAGGCATTTCATTTTCATGTGTTTGTTGCTGGTGATGTTGTTGTCACTGATTTTGTGAATGGACTTTTTTCATGAGAACTTCTAACTGGTTGTTGCTAAATACAGTTCACTTCAGTTCAGTGCAGCCACTCAGTTGTGTCCGACTCTTTGTGACCCCATGGACTGCAACACACTAGGCTTCCTTGTCCATCACCAATTGCTAATACAGTAAAAGCAATTAAGTTTTTATTTTTACTCTGATCTAACTTTGACAATAAAGCATTATCTACTGGATTAAGATAATGCATACCAGCCTAATTAAAAAAAANTCCGACTCTTTGTGACCCCATGGACTGCAACACACTAGGCTTCCTTGTCCGTTACCAATTGCTAATACAGTAAAAGCAATTAAGTTTTTATTTTTACTCTGATCTAACTTTGACAATAAAGCATTATCTACTGGATTAAGATAATGCATACCAGCCTAATTAAAAAAAAATCCTTATCATTTTATAGCTAATTTAGATGCAATCCTACATCTTAAATGGATACACTTTCATTGTGTGTACACATTTACCCATTTTATATTCTTAATTGAAAGTAACTTCAACATTTCTTTTTTTCTAATGCAACAACTTCTAATGCAATGACTTCTTTCTTCAAGTGTTTTATTTTTATATAAAATGTCTTTAAAAGCAAAATACTGTGCATCAGTGTTTATGCTGTTGATTGTTCTATAAGCCTTCTCAAACCCCTATTGCTGCTAAGTCACTTCAGTTGTGTCCGACTCTGTGTGACCCCATAGACGGCAGCCCACCGGGCTCCCCCATCCCTGGGATTCTCCAGGCAAGAATACTGGAGTGGGTTGCCATTTCCTACTCCAATGCATGAAAGAGAAAAGTGAAAGTGAAGTCGCTCAGTCTGTCCTACTGTTAGCGACCCCATGGACTGCAGCCCACCAGGCTACTCCGTCCATTGGATTTTCCAGGCCAGAGTACTGGGGTGGGGTGCCATTGTCTTCCCCGCAAACCCCTATTAGGGAATCCAAAACCAAGTTAAGAAGGTTGAATAATCTTCACAGAAGATGTCTCTAAACTACTCTATGCTGATATCCTCCAACAGAAGACACAGGCTACCTTGGAATATCTTAGAATCAGAAGAGGAATTTCTGTCCCTTCACCGTCCATGTGACCTTGGCCCAGTCACTTGTCTATCTGCAGGTCAGTGTTTGAGACCTAAACACAATTCCTCAGGGTCTAACCAAATCCATCCACCCCAGACTCCATTTCTCCATCATGACAGCACTACCTTAGTCATACTACAGTTCATCTCAGATATATTTAGCAGCAATGTCTTTGCAAATATTTTGGGATGAGAATTGTGGATTTGAGACTTAATCAGCTTCTTTTGCAGAGGGTAACATTGTCCAACTCTATCCCAAATTGTAGGAGTGTGTCCTCTTGGTGGCCTCTGGTTCTGCGTGGTTTGTCCATCTACACCAAGTATCCCCAAAGCATAACTGCCCAACACAGATCTGTTGACTTCAGCATCCTGCCATTTACACCCTGCTAATGTTGAAGCATACTAAAAATGAAATTTGCTGTCATGAGAAGGAAAAACATATTGATAATTTAAATTTGGTAACGATAGTTCTTCTTCCTGTGGTACAATGGAATATAAGAGGGTTTTTGAGGAAGGAGATTTGAAATCCAGCCCTGACTCCACCCTTCACAAGCTGCCAACCCACGGTCCCAAGACTGTTGAGATGAAGTGGGAAAATGACCAGGAGCTGTCTGTGACAAGTGGGAAAATGACCGGGAGCTATCTGTGACCTGTGCCTCCCTGTGGAGGGGCTGTGGCATACTTATTGCTGAAAGAATGTCCTTAGTTGTAAATTTGTCTTGGAATTTTGTATTCTTGGAATTATACTATATTTCTTCTAGAGAAGGGATCTTATTATTTTGTTTAACTGTCTGCTTAAAGCAAGACTCTCTTCTGAAGCATCACAGCAGAAACAAAGAGTATACAACCTGTGAGAAACTGTGTCCATGTATAGAAAAGCCCACATGATGTCATAGAGTCCGCTGTGTAACAACAGGGCTCATGGTTACACCTCAGCCCCTCCTCTCATTCTTAGTGGCTATGCTCAGCATGGGCTCAGTACAAAGCCTGGCTGCTTGGGTTGAGGGTGTGGGGTGGTGTCATGGAAACTTGTTCTCCAAAATCACCATGGAGGTAAATCCCTATGGAGTGCCTTCTGCAGACACAGGAAAACCTAAAACACCAGGCAGAAGGAACCTCAGGAATCATGATATTTTTTTAACAGTAATCCATAGTTAGAAACACATTCGATGTCATAACCCAGGACATACACTCACAAATACACACGCACATTGGAACAAAAATTTAACAAAGCAATTTTTTACAATAGTAAGTACAACCCTTCATTCTGATCTATTTTATTTCATTGAAATAATCTACTGACAATCTACTGACAAAAACTCTAAGCTGATTTTTCAACCCACTAATGACTTTTGATTTGAGGTTTGAAAAACACTGATCCTGTCCAATGCTCCCATGTTACAAATGAAGAAATCTGAGTCTCAGAAAAAGCAAATGACTGACTATTCCAGAAAGACATACATTTCCAACATGACAGTGACAAGGAACCAGGTCTCCTGATCGTGGTCTTTCCTCTGAACCTTCTATTACTGCTCCTGGCTTCATGGATAGAGATACAATGTTGCCTAACTCTATTTCAGAAACAAGAAAATAGTCCTCTATTAGAGAAGGGAGGAAGGGTCCTCCTTTCCCACCCATCTGCCCTGGATGTCCGCCAGTGTTTTGGCTGCAACAGGGGCCCCTGTAAGCTCTTTTCCCAAAGACCTAATACACCAGTGACCCCAGAAGAGAGATCCTTCTAAGGTCTCCATGTCCCCTCTAGTCTTATGCTTGTGGGGATTTTTTCTTTGAATTAATTAGCTAATACCTGGAAAGAGTCATCTGAGAGCCTGTGCTTAGAAAGTTAAAATAAAGGATAGTTCCTTTCCTTGGGAAAAGATGGAATGTGGGGAGAATCCTTCAGAAAACCGGTCAGTAACTAACTCTGATTGATCAAAAGTTGTTTGGGGCAATTTGGCACTGTTTATGAAGAATACATACCCCAAAGCACTTAGAGAAGAAAGACCGCACTGATTTATCCTTGAGCAATAGCTTCCTCTGCTCTCTTGCCCTAAGACCATTCTGTCTTCTTCTCTACTCCCCTTTGCCTATTCTGCCAGAATCGCCTTTAAAGGGGATATATTTTTCAACCAGTAATTCCTGATGAAATGCACACTATCTTGTCCCTGTGTGTGTGCGTGTTAGTTGCTCAGTCGTATCCGACTCTTTGCAACCTCATGGGCTATAGACCACCAGGCTCCTCTGTCCATGGGATTTCCCAGGCAACAATACTGGAGTGGGTTGCCATTTCCTTCTCCAGGGGGGAATCTCCCTGACCCAGGGATCGAACCCAGGTCTCCCACATTGCAGGCAGATTCTTTACTAGGGAAGCCTGAACACTATCTTAAATATGACTATTTAAAGGAATCAAGAAAACAGAAACAAAATCCAGAGCCTCTTCTGTTATATTGGATTTTCCACAGGCAATACTTTTGCACATGAGGAACAAGACTGTGGAGATATAAAGAGGGAGGAAATGGTTAAAGACAGACAAATTGACTACTGGTCATGAAAAGCTTTTTTTTTTTTTTTTTTTGCCAAGCCCCATGGCATGTGGAATCTTCCCCAAGCAGGGATCGAACCCCTGTAGTGGAAGGGTAAAGTCTTAACCACTGGACCGCCAAGGAAGTCCATGAAAAGTTTTTACTTATCTTTTCCTAGCAAAAGATTGTGTAAACTCTAGGAAGTTTGATGTGGTTTTGTGTTTTTTTCCCCCCTAGAGTTTCAAAATACTTCTCTGAGTTCTTCTTTCTTCTCCCCAACCATCTTCCCAGCCTATCTCCATCCCACTTTCAAACAATAATACCCAGATACAGTTTGAGATAAGAAGTCAGCGACAGGAAGCAAAACTGCAGACTTGGCAGATTAGAGCCAGAGGCCAGTTAATGTTGTAGAAAGTCCTGTCTCTCTCTGCACAGAACCAATGCAGCTCCTGCCTGGCACTCCGTGGGTATTTCGTACATGCTGATGGAACAACTAATTGACACTTACTGTATGAGGACAAGCAGAAGGTCTATGGAAGATCAGCTCAGAAACTGGATTCCAGACTCCAGGAATGCAGTCAGGAGACCAGGAAGTACAATCAGCAGAGAAGACTGAGATAGACTCGAAAGTCACACTCATGAGTCAGAATCAAGAATGGCAAAGAGCAGGCTTCCCTGTTAACATAAAATGAATTTCTCCCATTATATGGCAAGTGTACTTATTCGACCAATGGCAACGGATTGGCTCAGCCTCAGTTGGGGAATAGTTCAAAGAACTAGAGATAATTCACTACGGAGAAGAGGAAAACCCAGAGTAAATAAGGAAATTATCTTTAAATATTGAAGAACTGTCATATTGTTCCGTGTGACTTAAGGGATAGAATTAAGCCCATGAGTCAGTCAGAAAAGATTCTAGCTGAAGAGAAGGAAAAGCTTCTCCCTCAGAGCTATCCAGAGGCGGAATGGATTGCCTCATGAAAGAACGAGCTCTCCATCTTGTGGATGTTCAAACAAAGGCTGAGCACATGCCTTAAACACAGACATTAAAAAGCAAAAGAAAGAGGAAGAAAGGAGGTTTCTTCTTGTGAAAGAAAGGAGGTTATTTGTCAAATATATCAGGAAGGAGGTATGAATTCAAATATGAATGAGCAATTAGACACGATGATCTTTGAAACCCTTTGAAATTTGAAGGATCGCTAACTTCTTGGATTGGTTTTCAGCCACTGGGTGAGAAATTCAGAAGAGTATGGGGAGTAGGGCAAGTGTACTATTTTGAGCAAGATCAGGTGGAAACTCGTGAAGTGACATGGTGAGAGACCGCTCCAGAGAAAAAACGAGGAAGCAAGTGGATGATTAAGCAATTTAACTGGAATTTTAAGGAGCAAAAGGCGCAGGAGGAAAGGGGAATCTTGAGGAAAAGAAAGTCAAAGTAAAGAAAGAATTGGTTTGGGGAGAAAAAATGATATATGAGTGGGAGCTTGTGATAAAAGGTACAAACATAAGCCTCAATTTTTATTCTCCCTAACTCAACAAATGACCTAATAAGCACTTTTTAAGACAAGTCTGCTAAAATAGTAGAAAAATAGAAATTGGATATGTAACTAGGAGCTTGATAAAAGGAGAGAAAAAAACATGAATGTGATGAATACAAAACATTACAAAGTTTTTTAAATTAATTTATTTTTTAATTGAAGGATAGTTGCTTTATAGAATTTTGTTTTCTGTCAAACCTCAACACGACTCAGCCATAGGTATACGTATATACCCTCCCTTTTGAACCTTCTTCCCCATCCCTTCCATCCTTTATTACAAAACTTTTGAAAGAGCAAAACAGGAACTATTTGACCACCCACAGAGCAAAAAGTGTTTCTTCTTCTATCACCTATTCAACCTCCACCCTTCAATAGTCTAACAAAAATAACAGAACTATTTTGAAATAAAGATTGTATTATTCTCCTCTTAGCTGCTTTAACAAGTTACCACAAATTTACTGATCTAAAACAACACATTAATTCTCATACAATTTTGGAGGCTGAAAGTCTGAAAGGAGTCTTCTGGGCTAAAAGCAAGATGTCGTCAGAACTGATTCCTTCTGGAGGCTCCAAGGGAAAATGCATTCTTTGTCTCTTTCAGCTTCTAGAAACTGCTAGCATTCCTTGGGTCACAGCTATATCACTTCAATTTTTGGCTTGTATAATCATCTCTCCTTTTCTGGAGAAAACAAAACATTACAGATTCCTCTCATAATGACCCTTGTGATTATTTTGGGCCCATTCAGGTAACTCAGGATAATTTTACATTTTCAAAGTCCGTTTTACTATTTATGATAACATATTCATGAAGACTTTGGGAATCCGTTGTCTATAATAAGGATGGTAAGCATCTGGTTTTCACAGTTAGAAATGTCATGTGAGCTTTTGAAATTGAGACCACTGATCCAGCATTTTTAGGGCATGTTATTACTAGGGAGCCTGGTGGTAGAAAAAGTAATAATTAGGATTCCAGAAGACGGGGTTCTAGTTCTATCAATGCCATTACCTAGTTGTATGACCTTGAACAACTCACTACGTCGTCTCCGAAAAGGAGTCTTCTGGGCTAAAAGCAAGATGTCGTCAGAACTGATTCCTTCTGGAGGCTCCAAGGGAAAAAGCATTCTTTGTCTCTTTCAGCTTCTAGAAACTGCTAGCATTCCTTGGGTCACAGCTACATCACTTCAATTTTTGGCTTGTATAATCATCTCTCCTTTTCTGGAGAAAACAAAACATTACAGATTCTTCTCATAATGACCCTTGTGATTATTTTGGGCCCATTCAGGTAACCCAGGATAATGATGTCTCTTTCAGCTTCTAGAAACTGCTAGCATTCCTTGGGTCACAGCTATATCACTTCAATTTTTGGCTTGTATAATCATCTCTCCTTTTCTGGAGAAAACAAAACATTACAGATTCCTCTCATAATGACCCTTGTGATTATTTTGGGCCCATTCAGGTAACTCAGGATAATTTTACATTTTCAAAGTCCGTTTTACTATTTATGATAACATATTCATGAAGACTTTGGGAATCCGTTGTCTATCATAAGGATGGTAAGCATCTGGTTTTCACAGTTAGAAATGTCATGTGAGCTTTTGAAACTGAGACCATTGATCCGGCATTTTTAGGGCATGTTATTACTAGGGAGCCTGGTGGTAGAAAAAGTAATAATTAGGATTCCAGAAGTCGGGGTTCTAGTTCTATCAATGCCATTACCTAGTTGTATGACCTTGAACAACTCACTACGTCGTCTCCGGAATTTTCCTTGTCTATGAAATAAACTCTATCATTCTCCAGTGGGAAATTGTTGAACCAATGTCCTTGGCCCGTTCTTTCTTCCTTGTGNAAAGTAATAATTAGGATTCCAGAAGTCGGGGTTCTAGTTCTATCAATGCCATTACCTAGTTGTATGACCTTGAACAACTCACTACGTCGTCTCCGGAATTTTCCTTGTCTATGAAATAAACTCTATCATTCTCCAGTGGGAAATTGTTGAACCAATGTCCTTGGCCCGTTCTTTCTTCCTTGTGATTAAGGGCGTAAATCTTCCGTAAAAGTTAATAGTTCATTCACTGTTGCTAGGAAGCAAACCTTTCTCTTAGTAGCCAAGTGGTAAGGTTTCCAGACTAACTCTGGGGCACTTTGTGAAGCCTGTCAACTAGTCTTTGTGATAGTATCAGTCTACACCTCGCGCATGCCAGTTAAGTCTCTTAAGAAAACAATGTTCTGAAGTTTGTTAAGATAAAACCTCTGAACTCATGTGAGTACAACATCCTGGGCTTGTTCTCTCAAATAATATCTAAAACTATGATCTAAATACATATATTCATTTATTCAATGAACATTCATGGAGAACCTACCAGGTGTAAAGCACTGTACTAAGCTGCTGCTGCTGAGTCGCATCAGTCATAGCCAACTCCGTGCGATGCCACAGACGGCAGCCCAGCTGGCTCCTCTGTCCCTGGGAGTCTCCAGGCAAGAACACTGGAGTGGGCTGCCATTGCCTTTTCCGAATAGACTAAGTGGAACACTTGAACATTACCAGTCAGCAAACCATTCAATAATGTCTGTGAGAACTAAACACAGGAAATAAGAACTCAAGTGGTCTGACCTGAAGTAATACCATATAAATAGAATACATATGAACATGCCTTAAGATCAGGTTGCTTTTTTTTTTTTTTTAGTTTTCATTTTCCTTTGTATTTATAATTTTTAAAACAAGTGTCAGCCTCTACCCCTCTGCCTTTCCAGCTGCTGCTTTTTCTAGTAAAGCAATATAAAAGTAGAAATTTTGATCTTAGGTTCTGAACATGTTTTCTGTTATAAGTAGTATAATCCTACTTTTAATTTTAAAAGTATATGCGTGATTTTCCCTCATAAAATGAAATTTTGTGTTTTTTTTTCTCTTTTTCAAGTATCTACATTTTCTAAATTTTCAATAATGAACATTTATCATATAAGGAAATGTGTCAAACTGTTTTGATGCAAAATAAATAGATCCTTGCCACTTGTGACAAACTGACCTGCAATGTAATTTTTCTGTTGGAAAACCTGGATGTATACTACTTGGTGTTCACAGCGGTGGTACATGTCTGTACAATTTGATAGCTTTGAATAATAATTATAGTCATAAAGCGTTTATGAGATTGTAAGATTAAGTTTTGACTTCTCTCCAGCTCATTTTGGAACTTGGGGATCTGTTAAACTTCTCTGTACTGTGGTTTCTGGCCACATTTCACTCTGGGATTTTTTTTTTCCTGACCTGGCACAAATTAAGAGGCATATGGGCTTTAATGGTCAAATAGCCTTTGAAAACTTTCTATTTATTGCATTTATATCTACTAATGGCCACTTTATGATATGTAAAAAATTGAGGGACTTAATTTGGGACAATTATTGCAGATCTCTTGAAACTAGCAAGTTTCAAAACCTGACAAGCTAATTGATTCCCAAATTAGATACTAAATCCTCGCTGCAGCTTCCTGAAGGTCAACCAGGAAAGACAGAACTAACGTAAGCACCCGCGTAAGGTTATAATTTAACCAGTGGTTCCCATTTGAGATGACCGCATTCTTACACAGAAAAGGAAATGTTTGTTCAACAGTTTTATCTGTTTTCTTTCATGGGATTTGAAGGATTTACAATGTATTATTTTAACTTCAGCTACTTTCTTGAACAAACTTGAGGATAAGCCCAATTCACAAAGCACATCAAAGGTAGTAGTTTGAGGATAGGGTTGTACTCCTTTACTCAATCCTAAAGAAATCACGTCACTCGAAATCACATGATTATAAGAAAAGGACACTTGAGCACAAGAAGTTCCCAGTATCTGGAATAAACAAGAAGCCCTGTTTGACTGAAACACACAGATCTCCTCTTTAGTTTTCAGCCCCAACAGTCTCCTGTTCCCACATATTATAACTTGTTGTTCAGACCCCCTCCTTATTTTTTCACTCCACAGCCGTTTTTGAGCACCTGCCCGTGCCAGTCACTATATTAAATGCTGGAAGAATAACCAACACATTGCAGTGCTGGGCCATTCACAAGCCCCTTTTACCATCATCGTATCATTTGGCCATGTAATGTGAGCTATTTACAATGTGAACCGAGACTCGGTCATCCTTACATCATCTCAGACTTAGTTTGGTGCCTGCTCGTACACCTAATGTTTATTGAACAGGTGCATAAATGTACGTGAGGATGAGGAGTGAATATATAAAACCTTATAATCCTGGTTTATGCATTTTTTTCATTGGCTATCAAGCATTCATTCACTTCTCTCCTTAACTCTTTTTTCCCTTGGAAACGTTTTCTGATCCTTCTCATTCCCTTCTCCCTTGTAGAGCATCTCCTAATGGTCCTCAGAAGCAACACCTCAACTTCCCAGAAGTCCCTCAACCTCCTGCCTCTGTCCCTTGGCTGGGATCTTTGTCATCCTAACAAGCTCTGGGTGAGGGGACCCTGTGGGTCAGTACCACTCTGGCCTCTTTTTGAAACAGATCAGCTCTTCTTGTGTTGGGGGATGCTACACCATGTGACTTGTGGGACCTTAGTTCCCTGACCAGGGATTAAACCCAGGCCCTGGCAGTGAAAGTTCTGCGTCCTAACCACTGGACTGTTAGGGAGTTCCCCGTACTGACCAACTCTTTATGAAGGTTTGGCAATTGGACTAAGATGCAAATTTTGTATTCTTATTCCTGTTGTAGAATAATTTTAATTGGGATAAAAATCTGTGTAGATTTTCCTTGTTAGATTAGAAATCAAGATAGCCACAAATAAGAAACCTAGAAAACTGTGGTGGAAACCATAAGCTAAACTCATGTACATTTAGCACTCAGGGTGAGGGCAACAGGGAAAATCAGGAAATGGATGGTGTTTAGAGATTGCTAGAAATGTTTCAAGCAGTTAGCTACTAGCCTCACAAACAGAAGGGGATGTGTATGTGTGTTTGAGTACCTTTTATATCCACCTTACCTGCCTCCTGAGAAACCTGTATGCAGGTCAAGAAACAATGGTTAAAACTGGACATGTAACGGACAGGTTCCAAATTGGGAAAGGAGTATGTTAAGGCTGTATATTGTCACTCAATTTATTTAACTTACATGCAGAGCACATCATGTGAAATGCCGGGCTGGATGAAGCACAAGCTGGAGTCAAGATTGCCAGGAGAAATATCTATAACCTCAAATATACAGATGACACCACCTTTATGGCAGAAAGCAAAGAGGAACTAAAAAGCCTCTTGATGAAGATGAAAGAGGAGAGTGAAAAAGTTGGCCTAAAATTCAACATTCAAAAAATGAAGATCATGGCATCTGGTCCCATCACTTTATGGTAAATAGATGGGAAAACAATGGAAACAGTGAAAGACTTTATATTCTTGGGATCCAAAACCATTTCAGATGGTGACTGCAGCCATGAAATTAAAAGACACTTGCTCTTCAGAAGAAAAGCTATGTCAAACCTAAACAGCATATTAAAAAGCAGAGACATTACCTTGCCTGCAAAGGTCCATGGAGATATTTATTCCCCCTTTTACTTATGTACTTAATCATTTTCTTATATCGATAGAGATCATGGATATGTATATTTTGTGCTATAACCCATACCTTTTTGTGTGTGTGTGAATGTTCTTTCTTTGCTCAATAAAATGTTATAACTTTCAAAGTCAACAGAGGTGAATTTCAAAACTTTTAGTGGTTATGTAGTACAGATGCATGTTTTTGCTTCCACTTTTTATTTCCAATAGTGCAGGAATAACATCCTTGTACATTCATTTTTGTGCGCTTATGTGACTATTCTTTAGTTTTCCATTCTAATCTCATCCTTAAGACATATTATGCTTGATTTTTGCTCCCTGCTCCTCAAGCTTCCCTGCTTTCCCTTAGCTTCTGCTATCTTCTCTACCTAGAACATTGTTCCTATGTCTTTGCTCAGAAAGACAAAGACACAACAGGGCGATCAGGGAAGGAGATGCACTTTAACTGCTCCCCCAGCCAAGAGACCGGAGAGGGAGAGGGTGTGAGGTGAGATCCCAGAAGCAGGAGGCAGAGAGAGAAGGGCCTAAAGACAGAGGAGGCAGTGGGGTTTATCCTGAGGATGAAGGAGAGCCACAAGAGCAGTGGAATGCCAGGCCTGATGAGCTTTCACCTGTGCCACATACCAGGGCTGGAACAAAGTTAAGGTGAAACAGCCATCCCAAGAGGCACTAGAGTTACTCACCCCCTTTGCCTCATTTATCTGGACACTACTGTAGAGGATTAGCTTTGTCATCCCATGTTTTGTTATTAATACTTCACTAGCCACTTTCCTGTTGGTAAAGATTGTGCCAGGTTTCCCCTAAATTACCACATTAAATCATCGGGAAAACTGAAGGCTTGCCTCCCTCAGCGCATCTACAGGATTGTGTCTTGTTGAGCTGACACTCCCATAATAGGTCAGGAAGAGGGTCAGGATGAGGGTCTTCCACAGTAGCTTCCACCACGAGGCAAACAAATGTGCCTGTAGATTTTGATCAGGAGGAAATGTGTATCCCTTCTCTCAGCATGTATTATGGGCATTAGAGAAATGAAAACTGGTAGAATGCAGTCCCAGTCCTTGTGCTTAGTCACACGGGAGGGGGTCGAATATATTAGATTCCAGTTCATATCTGCTGCCCCCCTTCTAATCCCTCATCTCCATCCACAACCTTCATGCATTTCTGTGATAGAGAATGGAAGAGTGAGCTGGGGCGAGACACAGGGAAGGGGGAGAACTGCTCACGCCTCGCAAACACACCCCAGCACCACTGGGCATGAAATCAGATGCAAATTGAGATCCAGGTTGACCTATGGAGATAAGAAGGCAGGCTGGGACAGTGGCTACAAGCAAGGGCTCTGGCATCAGCCCGGCCAGGGTTTCCACACACTGGCCCACAGTGTGAGTCCAGGCAAAGTACTCACCCTCTTTTAAGTCTTAATGTCTCATCTTAAAATGGGGGAAAATAGAACCTTCCTTACTGGATTGCTGTAAAGAAGTGGTATGTAAAGCATCAGTCTTGGAGCCTGACTACAGTGTTTAATACTTGGTGGCTTTTATCACCCCAGAGAATAAGAGAGGAGACCTGGATGTGGAGGCAGGAAGAGGTGGTTACCCTGGAGGTGTGGGAGAGGAGGTGGGCTGGAAAAGAGTGGGCCAGCCAGGGTGAGCATGAACTGAAAATTCTGGCTTCCTCTGCCATCCTGTGCACATGTAAAGCCTCAGGTCAGAAGGGAGGTAAGCGGGGCATTGGCACCAGGGAGAAGCCACCCTTCCTGTCCCGTCCCCACCTTTCCCTGCCCAAACTGCCACTGGCTGCTGCTCACTGAAGGCGGTGGCGGCCCAGCTTCCACAGGGAGGAGACCCTGGGAGATGGATCTGTTTACTTGTCTTGTTAAGTTGTTGTCTTGTCTCCTTCAGCAGTTGTGGCCCACTTCCAGTCGCACCGAGGAAAACAGATACCTTAAGTGGGTCAGAGGAACGCAGCACGGCCCAGAACGTGCTGACTTTGCAGTCTTTTCACAGACCACAAACAGTTATCAAATGTCTGCAAGTGTATGTTTGGAAGATACAACGACACCTAACAGGACAGGTACAAAGGAGCATTGGCGATTAGAGAAAGGGGCGACAGAGAGAAGTGACCGCATTCCACAGGTATGCTGCGTGGAGCAAGTGACTTGAGTCAATGGGAAGGGAAGGTGTGTTTACCAGAGTCTGTTTTGTCAAGCAGCTCTTAATGAGAGAGACTGAGAATTAGCTAGAAGAAAACAGGATCAGAGATAGGTGTGTTTTAACACCAGAGTGACCTGGGCATGGGTGTGGACTGAGAGACAGAGCAGAAGTGGCTGAGCCTGTGAGTTCTCCCAGGCACTGTGGGGGAGCTGGGTGGGACTAAGCAGAGGAGCAGTGCGCCCTGCGAGGGGGAGAGGAGTGCGGTTAGCTGCTGCTGCTGCTGCTAAGTCGCTCCAGTCGTGTCCGACTCTGTGCGACCCCAGAGACGGCAGCCCATCAGGCTCCCCTGTCCCTGGGAGTCTCCAGGCAAGAACACTGGAGTGGGCTGCCATTTCCTTCTCCAACGCAGAAAGTGAAAAGTGAAAGGGAAGTCACTCAGTCGCGTCTGACCCTCAGCGACCCCATGGACTGCAGCCTACCAGGCTCCTCCGTCCATGGGATTTGCTGTAAATGTAGGTAAAATGGGGCAAACCAGGCTCCCCTGTCCCTGGGAGTCTCCAGGCAAGAACACTGGAGTGGGCTGCCATTTCCTTCTCTAACGCAGAAAGTGAAAAGTGAAAGGGAAGTCACTCAGTCGCGTCTGACCCTCAGCGACTCCATGGACTGCAGCCTACCAGGCTCCTCCGTCCATGGGATTTGCTGTAAATGTAGGTAAAGTGGGGGAGGGGGGCAGGTTTTTCACACTTTTGAAGGTTCTTGGCTTAATTTTCTCAGTGAAGCAGGGAGTCAGCTCCTGAGACTGAATGAAGGAGGGTCGGTCCTGGAGAGAGAGGTGAAGCTATGCAAGAATCCCCGAAGACTGTTGACTGGGATGGAGGACCCAGCTGCTGCGTTGGGAGCAGAGGTTTTGTTAGGGTCTTAGACCTCAGGGTGTGAAGTTTCTTTTAGCAAATGACAGTCTCTGCATCCCATGGAGAGAGGCAGACCGTACAGTAAGATGGTAAGGGGTGGTAAGTTTCAGGTCATCCACTGTGTGTCAAGGCTCGACGGGAAAGTTGGAGGACATCAGAAGACTGGCACACTCAGACAAAGCCAGGAGACAGTGTGACTGGAGGGCCCCCTGAGGGGAAAGAAGGAATAATGGGAGGGGAAGGACTGTGATGAAAACTGAGGAGTTGGAGAAACTCTGTGCTGGTTTGAATAGTGTCCTCCAAAAGTCCATGCCCACCCAGAACTTCAGAATGTCACCTAATTTGGATATGGGGGTCTTTGCAGACATAATTAGTCAAGATGAAGTCATAATGCATTAGGGTGGATCCTAAATTCAACGACTGGTGTCTTCATAAGAAAACAGAGACAGTAATACACACAGAGAGAGGAGGATGTCTTATAAAGACAAAGGCAGAGGCTGAAGTGACACGGGTCTAGGAATCAAGGAATGGCAAGGATTGGCAGCAACTACCAGAAGCTAGGAGAGTGACATGAAACAGATTCTCCTTCAGGGCCTCTAGAAGGAACCAACTGCCAGACCTTGATTTTGGACTTACTTACCCACTTACAGTGTTCTTGCCTGGGGAATCCCAGGGACGGGGGAGCCTGGTGGGCTGCCGTCTCTGGGGTCGCACAGAGTCGGACATGACTGGAGCGACTTAGCAGCAGCAGCAGCATTCTCCAGAACTATGAGAGAATAAAAACTTCTGTTGTGATATTTGTCACGGTACCCCTAGGAAAAGACAACAAAGAGGAAGAAGGTCATAGCTATAGAGCCGGTGTTGATGGTGGCCACGTCCCCTTTTCCACTTTTGTGCTTTGCCATGACAGTGAGGAGGAAAAGGGTTGGCAGACATTAGACAGAGCCAGTGAGGTGGACTCGGTGGGACCTGGGAACTCATTAGACGATGCCTGGGGAGGGGAAGGAGACATGGACAAAACGGGCCAAGAGGACTTGAAGGTGTCACAGCCAGTAAGTAAGTGGCCACTGACCTCCTTGTCCTGTGCCTGGCACAGCCCTTCTCCCCTGGAAGAAGAGCATTCTCCACATGCTCTGAGAAGACTCCGGAGGCTGAGTGGAGGCTCAGGAAAGAAGTGGAGGAGGGGCCGTGCTGCCAAGTGAGGAGTGAGTTTGTGGTGAGGAGGTGGAGATAATCAGAAGAGATGTCTTCCAAGCTGAGGAATGAACGAGAGGAAGGTCAGGTAGAAAAGCTGTGCTCTTTGTACATCAGTGTGGTTTGTCTGCTAAAGGGTTACCTTGGACTCAAGAAAAATTAGTATCACTGTCATTTTTTTCTCTCCCACCCCATGTATGTATATTACATAAATATTAAATTGAACCACATCTCTGCATCATAATCCTGGCTATTCTAACCTCCTACCTGAGTTGGTCACAATGAAACAGAATTGGAAGAACGCTCAAAGAAAAGAGCACATGACTGTGTTCACGTGTGTGCATGCACACACGTGTATGCATGTGGTGAGGAGACGGGAAGTACTTAGAAACGGGGTGTCTCATCCCAACAGTGTCCTTTGGTACGCCAGTGTGGCTGATTTCTGGGAGGGTGGCTCCCACCTCTACCTGTCCCGACTCTGCCCACTGATGATCTCTCTCTCTGGAGGCGGGACCATAGCACCCAGGAAGTCCTGGGTCTGGGTCTCCTCTGGTTAGCAGGGGCTCACCAGGGGCTCACCAGGGAGGGGATCACCCCCTCCCCTGTGTTGAGACAATGGCTCTCGCTTCTTGTCTCTGCTGGATAAGGAGGCACTGTCTCTTATACACATCTAGATGTGTATAAGAGACAGTCCCAACAGTGTCCTTTGGTACGCTGGTGTGGCTGATTTCTGGGAGGATGGCTCCCACCTCTACCTGCCCCGACTCTGCCCACGTGATGATCTCTCTCTCTGGAGGCGGGGCCATAGCACCCAGGAAGTCCTGGGTCTGGGTCTCCTCTGGTTAGCAGGGGCTCACCAGGGGCTCACCAGGGAGGGGATCACCCCCTCCCCTGTGTTGAGACAATGGCTCTCGCTTCTTGTCTCTGCTGGATAAGGGCTCATCTCTAATGTTGTGTTTTGTCTTACTCTAGCAGCAATCTGTTGTTCGTCTTCATTATTTCTAAGTACAGCCCCTTGGTCTACATTTCTGGCATACAAAGAACTGGTTAAAGCTAACACCTTCTTCTAATGGAACCTGGAGAGCAAACCCAGAGGATCAGGGTAGGCAACCCTTCCAAGAGCCCGAAAGCCATTTTCCTTCCAGCACAATCTTGATGCTCAGATGGTTCTTAGGTGTAATAGAATATTCCACTTGCAGCCTGATGCCAAGAAAAGATTTGTGCTTATTTATCAAAACTTCACAAAGAATAGAGTTAAGTGGGATGAAAATTAAGCACAGAAGCAAATCAAACCTTAGGTGTTTTATTATGTGTACCGCCACCCACAGAGCCCAGGTCTGCTGATCAAGAGATAAAACAGAAAAGGCTGGAGGGAAGAACCAGGTAAACCAATGAAGGGGATGTTTCCTTTGCTCCCGTTGTCAACAGCTCTGTGTTGCCCAGTAAATTTCACAACATTTGAAGGCCAGTATAACACAAGAGGGATTCCCTGGTGGTTCAGCAGTAAAGAATCCATCTGCAATGCAGGAGATGTGGGTTTGATCTCCAGGCTGGGAAAATCCCCTGGAGAATGAAATGTCAACTCACTCCAGTATTCTTGCCTGGGAAATCCCATGGACAGAGGAGCCTGGAGGGCTACAGTCAATGGGGTCACAAGGACTCCAACATAACTCGGCAATTAAACAACAGCAACAACATAAGACAGGAGGAATACTGAAGAAGCGCAAACTTTTTATTAATTCATTCAATATTTTGAGCATCTATTGTGCACTGGGCATTGGGCAAGGAGAGCGCTGGGAATATAAAAAAGAATACAATCTCTGTCTTGTGGCAGGGATTGAGATCCATGCAAAGCACATAGGAGGGAACTACAGTTACTGTCTGGGGAAGTTGGGAAGGCTTCAGGGAGGAGGTGATAATTCAGGTAATTCTGCAACATGAGTAGGAGACTGCTAAGTATTAGAAAGGGCATGCACTAAAGTACAGAGTTGTAAAGAACATCTTTTGTTCAAGGGACATTAAGAAGTTGAAGGCTGTAATAATTTAGGTAGTGATAGGGGATGTGGCCAGAGACGCAGGCCTTCTACCAAACAAGAAAAATGGATTTTATCCTATGAAGGGAGCTCTGCTGGGGGTTTTTTAAGTCAGAGAGCTGCTTGGTGATGGACTGGACTAAACACTGGAAGACTAAAGATGAAGGGTGACAGGTGAGGGTTTGGAGGGAAAAGAAGAACTGACAAAACAAAGGGAAATAAAAGAGTCAAGGTGAACTGCCAAGATTCCTGGCTGTGCAGCTGGGTGGGTGGTAATGCTGTTAACAGAGCCGGGGAGTACAAGACAGCCAGCAGGTTTGGCAGGGAATCATCACGTTCACTCCAAACCTGTTTAATGCACCTTGGAGCACTCTGCAAAAAACTCAGAGGGAGTGGACAATCAAGACTACAGTGTGGGAGGTTGGGACTTGTAGACCAGGCAAGGATAGACCTACAAAGAGGAGGTCCACCTGCAAGTTGAGAATCAAGACAGGCACTACTGGGGACTTCCGGGGTGGTCCAGTGGTAAGGATTCTGCCCTTGCAGTGCAGGGGGCATTGGTTCAATCCCTGGTCAGGGAACTGAGATTCCTGCACGCCACACAGCGAGGAAAAAAGCAAGCAAACAAACAGACGTGGGCACAGTATAGGAATTAAGTATGACGTCCTGAGCTACAAGCTAGAAAGAACCTAGAAGAGTTGGTGATCCAGGAGGCTGGAGCACAGTAGATGGAAACTGCTTCGGGGAGCAGCTATATCCAGCCAGAGACACCTGACTCCCACACTCCCACACCAGTCTATGATGAAGTGAAGAAAATCCACCAGGTAGAAGGCACCTGACGTCCTTCCTTACCTTACTCTTTCTCTGACTCTGCCCAGTGCCCCTCGGGGCTCATCTCTGGTTCAAATCCCTTTGCAACCAGAAGGGACATCAAGACCACAAGTCATGGGGAATGGACAGGTGAGTCCTTTCCTGGATAGCTCTATTGCAACCTGGGAAGGGACAGCAATTTACTCTCTTTGTTAAAAGATTTTTTTTTACCATTATGCAATAAAAGATATAATAAAGGAAAATTTGGAAATAATGGGGAAAAAAAGGAGAGAATATTTAGTTTCAGAAATCACTATTACCCTTGTGGAACGTTTTCTTCCAATCTTTTTCTATATACATAAAGTGAAGAAGAACTAAAGAGCCTCTTGATGAAAGTGAAAAAGGAGAGCGAAAAAGTTGGCTTAAAGCTCAACATTCAGAAAACTAAGATCATGGCATCCGGTCCCATCACTTCATGGCAAATAGA
>SJYX01004840.1:121112-141616 GCA_006410675.1 Oreotragus oreotragus | reverse complement strand
ACACAGAGTCGGACACGACTGAAGTGACATAGCAGCAGCAGCAGCAGCAGCAGTTCTCAGCTCTGCTTACTCAAATAAACTTGGAGAATCTGAAGTTCTTTCTCCCTTTTTTCGGAAAGAGACTCTTTTAAAGATGACTTTTTTGAGATATCTTTGGCATATGGAAATTGTATATATTTAAGATTTCCAACTCAATGTATGTGTATGTGTGTGTGTATATATATTTGTTTATTTATATATGGTCCTATGATCAAGCTAAATACTATTCATCACATGTACATATTTACCCCTGTGTGTATATTGAGAGTTGATTTAAGATGTTTCTTTTTAGAACATTTGAAGTATATGATATAGTATTTTTAGTTATCATCATCAGGCTGTACTTTAGATCTCCAGAACTTACTCATCCCAATAACTGAACATTCATACTCTTTGACCAACATCTTTCCATTTCCCCCATCCCTCAGCTTTTTTACTTTCTGGTTTTACAGGATTTCCCTGGTGGTGCAGACGGTAAAGCATCTGTTTACAATGTGGGAGACCTGGGTTTGATAAATGGGTCAGGAAGATCCTCTGGAAAAGGAAATGGCAACCTACTGCAGTACTCTTGTCTGGAAAATCCCATGGATGGAAGAGCCTGGTTGGCTACAGTCCATGGGGTCACAAAGAGTTGGACAAGACTGAGTGACTTCCACTTCACTTTACAAGTTTAACTTTTAAAACTTCCAGATACATATAAGTGAAAGCATGCAGTATTTATCTTTCAGTGTCTGGCTTATTTGACTTAATATAATGTCCACCAGTTTCAACCATGTTGTTGCAAATATTAGGCTTTCCTTTGAAGAGATTATTTCCAGGCACAAAAGCAGGATAACAATTTTGCTGTTTTCTGGGATCAAAAGAGCTGGATCTCAGACTCATTTAATGTAAGAATTGCAAGAGATTTTAGAAATCATCTAATTCATGCCTTGTCTTTTAGGAACAAGAAAATTAAGATTCAGGGTGGTGAGGTTATTCAGTGAAGGTTACACAAATGCTTTAGTGATGGAACTAGAAGTGAAATTCAGGACTCCTGGTACAAAACACAAATTCAAATTAAATAGACTTAGCAGGTGCTTAGCTCTTCATAGGAGCCTTGCCTAAGTGTTCAGTAAAAAATCCATAATCCTTGAAACTACTTTGCTGTTTATTACTGAAGGAAATACTCACTCTTACATATATCATCTTCTGAATTACTGCTAACTGGTTATGAGATTCATTTTGACTTCAGTACTCAGTATTGCCCATAATTATTTTCTACCACATTTTACAAATACATTGATTAAAAGAAATGATTCCATCAAACCAAATGATTTTCCTAAAGTACTTTGAAATGGCAACAAAATCTTCCTAATACCAGCATTGACATTATTTATTAAGTACCTGTCTATATGGGACAGAGTTTAGTCATTGTATAGACTAAGACAAACATATTCTGATTTCTCCACTCCTGTGAAATGATTGTTGAAGGGAATGGAGTTGACAGAATGGCATCCTGTAGCTTAGTTAAATAAATAATGTATTAAGATACATGTACTGTAAGGGTTACCTTGCAAATTGGTCGACAAAGAAAGATTGAATCAATTATTTAGACAAGTGGCTCCAAGATCTTTTGAATTAAAAAAAAAAAAACAAGGAATTTTTTACCCATAGTTTGAAAATCAAATAAAATGAAGCACTGTTGGTAAACACATTTTATTTTGACAAATAATGAAAAAAAGTTTAAAGGACACTTCATCTACCATTGCCATTGTGTGTAAGAAACAAGATAATTACTGTTTTTAAAATGTAAGTATATAGTTCCAGAATAACAGAGAAGCCTTCCCAAGAAAAGGTAGTTTCACCTGGCATATTAGAGCTGTATAGGTGTGTGCATTTGTGTGCGTACTTGTGCACACCTTATATTTCTCGTTTTGCTACAGATAGTTCAAACTCTATAAGACCGGTGGTCTAAGGATTAGTATCTAGAAACAATTAACATTTGTTATGTAAAATCTGTAGGTATTTACTTTCTGCCTGGAAAGTAAATCCTAGGGAAGGATTAAGGGAAAAGGAAAAACATCAGGAATGTTAAAGAAAACTAAGATGCCACAGGTGAGAGTCAAATATAGGTATAGTCTGGAAGAAGCCTTAGAAATGTAATTAACCAATGAAGAAAGCATTAGGTAACTACGTCAGAGGAAAACATGAAACCCACCTAGGGAATGAGATGGAGAAGAAGAGATTGAAGCAGACCTTTGTGTCATCTAATTAATTTAAATTTGAGGAACTTTATTACTTTTCTTCTAAGTTTTTAATCATGGCCAGAGTAATAATGAAGAGCACTGGTTCCAGAAGAGAAAGGAAAACATTGATAAAATGGATGTTCTGAATAAATACCTAGATTTTTTTTTCCTTTTGAAAGCGCTCTGCTTGAAATAAATACATATCTGTCAAGTTTCAAGGTAAATGCACTAACTCTCTTTTATAGGAGTTTATGCTTTTAAGACATGTCTTTGCTGCTAATAAAATATTATTTAAAAATCCATAGTATAGAAAATAGAGAACAGTTATTACAAACTATTCTTGAACCCCTTGTCTGGAGACAGCAAGACCAGGCTATGCCAGGAGCCAGATAAATTATTTCCAAATAATTAGAAGATACTAGCAATACCAGGTTTAAAGAGTTGTTATGTGAATTAAATGAGTTAATATATAAAGTTCCTAGAATGATACCTGACACGGTAAGTGTTTTTCAAAGGAGAGAGAGTATTCCTCAGAGACTGACAATCCAAACATCTGTTTACATCTGTTTTTATCTTAGCCTTTTAAGTTTCCTACTTTGTGTACATTTTCTAATTTACATAATATTTATGAATGATGTAGTATGTTTACATATTTCAGAAATATTATATATGCATGTATTAGAGGCATATAAATTTAATAGTCATAAAGATTGGGAGGCTATTGATATGGTAGTTTCCTAATCTATTTCAAAATCTAATTTTAGTTTGTTATCCTTGGAAAGAAATTTTATGCATAGCAAATTTTATTTTGTCTTGTGGCTATGGCCAAATTAATCAGAGTAGGAATATACTGCTTTTAAGACAAAACTAATAACACCATTAAATTTACTCAGACTTATTATTTTTTTTTATTAAATAATTTCTTCAGAATGTCCCCAGTAGGGCATAATTCTTTAATTTTTTTTTTAAATTTATTTATTTTTTAATTTTTATGAACATTCAAATAATTTATATTGATCCATTTTTTGCAACAATGAACCACTCTGGATGTCATGTCCATTTAGAAAGACCTCATTTGGGTAATTGTAAACTACCGTTAACTTCTCTCTACTTTTCTTTTATTTAGGTTTTCTTCTCTGTGTTGATATATTAATTTCCCAAATTATCTCCTGAAAATCTAAGGACAGGAGTATAAAAGAATCATTAGCTAGGTGAATGTTTTCCTTTTCAAGTTAGATATTTTAAAACTCTTTTTCAAAACATGTCCCTCTATGCCCCAAACCATTTTGTTACAACCGAAGAACAAACGTTTGGTGTCCAATTTAAACTGAAAATTAGCAGGAAGCTTTTTGAAAGCACCACTGTGGCGACAGAACAAATATATGAACTAATTATTACCTTCAGAAAGTTCTAGAGAGGTTTGCTTTCACAGGATGTCATTATATAAATGATCTTTGGAGGGCCTCAGAGCTCATGATAAAACTACCAAATTGCTTATTAGGAGGCAAACAACAGCTCTGCTGAGATAAGTGTAACAGGCTTAGAAAAGCACATCCATGGCGTGGTCCACCTACACAAATTCAGCTCCTACAGGAACACAGAAAACACTTTGGAATTCATTAGCATGCAATATTTACTCAAAAGCTGAAAAAACATTGTGTTTGCATAATTTTATCAATTGTCAATAGCAGTGCTTGCCAACATTCATATCTTTATTGAAATGAAAATTAAGAGCAGGAAGAAAGTTTATATCAATATTAATACTGAACTCACTTGAAAAGATGACATTTAATAATGCATCTGGCTTAACATGCACAGTGGTATTTAAAGGCTAAACACAGTCTTGGTGCAGGAAACTTTTCTGTTGTTTAGCAAACCTTGTTCATCAGCCACCTTATAGTTTTGAAATATAGAAATCATCTTTTCCATTCCACAAATGGCTGCTGCTGTTGCTAAGTCACTTCAGTCACGTCTGATTCTGTGTGACCCCATAGACAGCAGCCCACCAGGCTCCCCCGTCCCTGGGATTCTCCAGGCAAGAACACTGGAGTGGATTGCCATTTCCTTCTCCAATGCATGAAACTGAAAAGTGAAAGTGAAGTCGCTCAGTTGTGTCCAACTCTTAGCGACCCCATGGACTGCAGCCTACCAGGCTCCTCCATCCATGGGATTTTCCAGGCAAGAGTGCTGGACCACAAATGGCTATTTCCCTAAAATTCTTTTGAAATTTGGGATGGACTGGATGTAGTCAGAACAAGAGCAGTAATAAGACAAAGATTATAATGTATTAAACATTTTATGGAGAATTGTGTTGGTACACAGTTTATTAGTATTAAAAACTCTATGTTTGGGGAACAGCTGGTGTGGGCTGAACATGGAAACAACTGTTACAAAACAAATGTTAAAGAATTGCTGTAAACAAGACTCCATCTATTTACAGTATGTTTCAATTCTTTTTCTTTCCTTTCTCTCTCACTCCTCTGTCTATATCCATTTCCATCAGTATACCAGAATGGTGAAAGATTCCAATGTGTAGGTAAGTGTGTGTGTGTTTGTGTGTGTGTGTATGCGTGCATGTGTGCATGCACACGTGTGTATATTATGTGTCTGCACGTGTGATGGGAATGTTATATATGCCCATGCACACACACATCTCTACACACATAAATACATAATATAAAATATATCAATATCTACTCTGCTTTCCTAAGTTGACCTTTTGTGTTCAAAGAATAAACATGTAAAAATGGAATAGTGCCAGGCATAATATTATGCCAGGATGTACATTATTGTTAAAAATGAAAATTTTTAGTGTATTACCCATTTTCTTCATGACCAATCATCCCTTTGTTTAGGAATTTCAACTTTCAGTGCATAATTATATTGCTCAAAACCAATTGCCTCTCTCTTCAGAGTTGATCTACATGAGTGTCTACCAACATTAAGAACCTAACACCTTCTTTTCCTATTTTCAGTCCGCTTCCAACCTACTCCTGCTTAGCTGTTCAATACATAAGGAACTCATGTATCAGTGTTATTTTTTTTTTCATTTTAACGTTATTGCCTTGCATGCTTCCTTAAATAATTATGATTACAAGTTTAATTAAAAGAAAATGAAGGAATTCTGAATAAAATAATCTAATGGGGGACTTCCCTGGCAGTCCAGTGGTTGACACTCTGCGCTTTCAATGCAGGGGGAATGAATTTGATCCCTGGGTAGGGAAGATCCCCTGGAGGAGGGGAGGGCAACCCACTCAAGTATTCTTACCTGGAGAATCCCAAGGACAGAGGAGCCTGGCGGGCTCTGGTCCATAGCGTTGCAAAGAATCAGACACAACTGAAGCAACTTAACACACATGCACGGGGAACTAAGATCCCACATTCCATGTGGAGTGGCCAAAAAAAAAAAAAATTAGTGGAAAGCTTCTTATGAAATCATTCCTTAGCATATAAATTCCTGGAGGGTAGAAGGATGCTCTAAATACCATTCATGTTTTTCTTTCATTGCAGGTTTCTCGAAACATCTCTATTTTCTAGAAGACATTAATATTCTAGAAGACATTGGTATCACAGTGACTTGATTCTTAGACAGTAAGTATGCTTCTTTTTTAAAAATTTCACCTCACCTACAATATGTTAAGAATCCTCACTAGATTATGCCAATGATTCTGGTCAAAATCCTGTAATGATTGTCTGGTTCTAGACCATAGGAACTCCTTTGTTTTAATTTTAGTTAAAAAATGCTGTCAAGGAAAGAATAGTTTCCTGAGAGAAGTGGTCTTGTTCTAGTTCTCTTTTAACCTTTTATTGCTTAGTTGTATAGTTTTAAGGCAAATCATGTGTATTCTGCTTCTTATGAAATGAGAATTACTGATATTTAGGAACTGAAGATTTTTCCTCCACAGTTGTGGGTCATTATTTATCATCTTTCACTATATGTGTTATAAAGTATGATGAGTCCTGATTGTTTTATTTTTAATTCTTAGGATGAAAAGTACCATATAGAATATGATGATTACTTTTATTACTGCAAGAAATTTGTCTGTTAAACTATCCCATTGATCTTGATTAGAGTGGTCCATTTATTATCTCTTTTTTGTTTAAACAAAAAATATCAAGTGCCTATTATTTGGGAAGTTGCACACAATTGAACATTCTCTGTCACAGAGCTTACAGTTTAATAGAGCACCAGAAAAATACCTCCAGAGTATTAAAAATTACATGTATTTAATGAAAGAAAAGGAACTAACATTTATTGTGCTGGACTATTCAAGAGTGCGACACCACTGAGCAACTAAGCACAGCACAGCACTCACATAATAACCTCATCTAATCTATCTTGGTTTCCCGGTAAGGACACAAAGGTTCCAAAAGAATAAACAGCTGAAAGTCTCAAGGCCCAGTAGTGAAGATAGGGGAAGTCAGTGTCATTCCAGAAGCCACATGACTGTCATCACAGTAAAAGTATATTTGGAATTCAAGAAAACAGGGATGTGGAACGGTGTCAAAGAAGTCAGTGGGAAGGGAATAGATCAGAAAGAACTTTAGAGGGAGCAATCTTGGGAAAATCCTGTTTTATACAAATATATATTTGAAAATGGTAATACTTTTTAGCTGCTTACCTATATTCTCAGCTTGCTCTTCAATTAAACTAATCTAGAAACTTGAAAACAGATTAGAATGGAATTTTTGATTCTAAGTTAAATTATTAAAATTAACTATTGACATTCCTGTTCTGAATATAAACCTATGACTGGAAGCTTTCAGAACTCACAATTAATGCCAAGCTACCTGTATTACAATATAATATGTTGTGGATTTGCTTACTATTGCTCAGCTGACTGTCGCTCTGTGGCAAGATGATGTGGTGAGCTGATGCCCCTGCACCTTTTGGAGCCCTGACTGAAAGAACTCGCGTGGGTGCTCTGGAGGGATAGAGTGGCTCCAGAGCTCCGAGATAGACTATAAATAACAGGAATGTAGAGAAAAGGGGACTCTAGTGTTGGGAAGGCAATGGCACCCCACCCCAGTACTCTTGCCTGGAAAATCCAATGGACGGAGTAGCCTGGTGGGCTGCAGTCCATGGGGTCGCTAACAGTCGGACAGACTGAGTGACTTCACTTTCACTTTTCTCTTTCATGCATTGGAGAAGGAAATGGCAACCCACTCCAGTATTCTTGCCTGGAGAATCCCAGGGATGGGGGAGCCTGGTGGGCTGCCGTCTATGGGGTCACACGGAGTTGGACATGACTGAAGTGACTTAGCAGCAGCAGTGCACTGTTGGTGGGAATGTAAATTGGTGCAGCCACTATGGAAAGCAATATGGCGATGGTGGTTGTTGTTTAGTTGCTAAGTTGTGTCTGACTTTTTTGCAACTCCGTAGACTATAGCCCTCCAGGCTCCTCTGTCCAAGGGATTTCCCAGGCAAGCATACTGGATTGGGTTGCCATTTTCTTTTCCAAGAGATTTTTCTGACTCAGGGATCAAACTGAGGCCTCCTGCATTTCCTGCATTAGCAGGCAGATTCTTTACCACGGGGCCACCAGGGAAGCCCCAGAAGAACATGGAAGTTCCTCAAAAAAGTAGAAACAGAACTACGGTATGATCTAGCAGTTCCACTTCTGGATATTTACCTGAAGAGAATGAAAGCACTTAATTAAAGGGATATATGTACCACCATGTTCACTGTAGTGCTGCTCACATTAGCAACCTAAACGTCCATTTATAGATGAGTGAATAAGAAGTTTGATGTACACACACAATGAAGTATTACTCAGCGGTAAAAAGAATGAATTCTTTCCATTTGCAACAACATGGATGGACCTAGAGGGTGTTATGTTAAGTGAAATAGACAGAGAAAAACAAATATCATATAATTCCACTCATGTGTGAATCTAAAAACCAAAAACAATGAATAAATGAACCAAAATGAAAACAGATTCATAGATATAGGGAACAAATGGGCAGTTGCTGGGATGAGGATGGATGAAATATGTGAAGGGAGTTAAGAAGGATAAACTTTCAACTATGAAATAAATAATTCACAGGGATATAATGTGTATATGGGGAACATAGTCAATAGTATTATAACAACGTTGTAGGGTGACAGATGTTAACTGGACTTGCAGTGATCATTTTGTAATGTATAAAAACATCAAATCACTATATTATACATCTAAAACTAAGATAATAAATGTCAAATATAACTTAATAAAAAACAAATTAAAGCCATTTGGTTAAATTTTTAAAAAAAGAACCGAAGACCTCAGAATAGCTCTCATTCTCTGCTTTAGTGGCTCCCAACAGTCACCATGGAAGGAGATGCTCAGAGGAATGGGAGGGAAAAGTTGTTTTAATGGAGGAGAGCATCCAGAAAGCTAGCTGCCGTGCATAATGTCTTTGTGACCAGTGTGCACTCACTTACAAATCTTCCAGGAATCAACATAGATTAATCTGAATTGAGAATAAAGAAAGCAATGCAGAGCTACAGTTCTCCCAAATGACATTTTCAGTACTCAGGTATATGCAGAGTTGGGGAAAAAGAGCTTTAAAGTCTCCATAAAAATGAGGGAGGAACCCAAACAAATGGGTTTGATAATTGACAGTGCATTAGAATTTGGTGTAGAATTCTTAGGTATATGCTTATTTTTAATGATCAGAAATAATTTTAAAGTATACTTTTAGGAAACAAATTTTGAACAGCTCATGAGTACTACCATAGAACTCTGCTGCTGCTGCTGCTGCTAAGTCACTTCAGTCGTGTCCGACTCTGTGTGACCCCATAGATGGCAGCCCACCAGGCTCCCCCATCCCTGGGATTCTCCAGGCAAGAATACTGGAGTGGGTTGCCATTTCCTTCTCCAATGCATGAAAGAGAAAAGTGAAAGTGAAGTCGCTCAGTCTGTCCGACTGTTAGCGACCCCATGGACTGCAGCCCACCAGGCTACTCCGTCCATTGGATTTTCCAGGCAAGAGTACTGGGGTGGGGTGCCATTGCCTTCCCCGCCATAGAACTCTATAATCTTCTAAAAGATGGAATTTGAAGAGTACTGATTTAAAGCACAATTTTCCTCCTGGAAATTCTCTAAAACTGCTGAATATAGAGGTAAACACTTCATTTTATTCTAAGCAAACAGGGGTCATTTGTGCCTGTCCAACTGCTTTTTTTTAAATCTACAGAGGATAGCCTATTGCTTTTGTTGACATTAGTAATAGCCCACTTGGAAAGAAACTGTAGAGAGAAATGTTAGATATTTCTTTCTAAAAACTGGAAAGGGGGAAACATGCAAGAGGAGACTATATGTGAGTAAATAAAGTACTCTTGGATGATTTAAAATAAAAGCAGCATAAATTTTTTTCCCTTTCTGAACTCAACCTCTCCAAAGCTGTTTTGGCTATAATAGGATTATAATAAAAATGTGATATAATAAATTGTAGTACCTCCAACTATATCTGTGATAATTGAGTTATTGTGTTCAATTAGATAATAGCTCAGTCACACACATCTTCAGCTCCACAAATTCTACTTCATTTTGCTATGTGAAAAGAATAATCATTTTAATAGAACAACTTGAATAGGAAATTAACTAGAAGAATATGTCCACTTTCAGATGAGATGCACCATTGTACATTTTGGCATACATATTTAACAACTTGTCCTTACTACAGTAAGTAAAAATTTGTGACTTTCTTCAGTTTAGCTTCTAAAAGAAAGAAGCAAACCTATGCCACTCCCCACACACAAATCTATCTATAAAGGAAATACAATAAATACAGTAAGTTGCTCACATAATAACTGAGTTTAAACTTAGCTCTATCATTTATATCATCTACATCTCTGCATTCCAGTTCATCCTAACATCTTTATCTATGCTCTATATGTTGAAAATTTATCTTCAGATCAATGATTCAAAGATAATTCAATGAATTAACCATCCCAGACAGATTCAAGTAGGTTCACATGTGATGTTCTTACTAAACAATTCTAGAATACCTGTCTATCTATTCATATGTATAATTGTGTAACAATTTTTTTCTTATTTTATTTACTGTATCTATTATTCTCTGTCAGTGGAGCAGAGTTTGGCAGACTTAATGTAAAGGTCCAGATACTTTATATGTTAGGATTTGTGATCATACTGTCTCGGTCATAGATACTTAATTCTACATTTGAGCTCAAAAGCATCTGTAGCCAGTGAATAAATTTATGGGTTGGCTGTGATCCAGTTAAACTTTATGAAAATAGAAATGAGCAATATTTGGTCCTTCATCCTTCTCTGTGTATCTAATTCAAGTTCATCTTTTATAGACTGTATATATAATCAAATCATGTTGAGGGATATTCAGTTCAGTTCAATTCAGTCGCTCAGTAATGTCCCACTCTTTGTGACTCCATGGATTGCAGCACGCCAGGCCTCCCTGTCCATCACCAACTCCCAGAGTTTACTTAAACTCATGTCCATCGAGTCGGTGATGCCATCCAGCCATCTCATCCTCTGTCGTCCCCTTCTCCTCCCGCCTTCAATCTTTCCTGGCATCAGGATCTTTCCAATGAGTCACTTCTTCACATCAGGTGGCCAAAGTATTGGAGTTTCAGCTTCAATATCAGTCCTTCCATTGAACATTCAGGACTGATTTCCTTCAGAATGGACTGGTTGGATCTCCTTACAGTCCAAGGGACTCTCAAGAGTCTTCTCCAACACCACAGTTCAAAAGCATCAATTCTTCGGCACTCAGCTTTCTTGAGGGATATTAAGCTTTCTAATTTTTATTCTTATAAACTTCTATATTCTTGTAACCACATACTCTTGTGTATGTATCTTTTAACTTGTTGATTGCTTCTTTAGTGATTCCTAGAATTGAAATTGTTGTGTCAAAGAGGATACAGATTTAAATATTTTAATTATTACAAAATTGCCCACCGGAAGAGCCAGACTTATATACTGTATATGAGTGCTTGTTTTCCCATCTCCTCCCTGAAACCAGGTCTTATTTGTTGTTTAAATTCTTTCTCAGTTTGGTTGGTAAAACATCGATTCCCCACAGTTCTTTGGGTTTTTCTGTTCTTTTGATTTTAACAGTGAGAGCATCTTTTCAATTTTTAATTGGTCATTTATTTATGCTTCTGCGAGTGGTCTATGTAGTTTGCTTATGTTTGTACTGACGTCCTTTTTTCTTATTAATTGGTAAGAACTCTTTAAATGTAAAGAGATTAACATTTTGATCCTTACATGTCTTACAAAAAGAATTCACCAATTTGTTATTCTTAACTTTTATATGTTTTTCCATATAGAAGCTTTTACTTTTTAATAGTTTTTTTTTTGAAAATAGTATCTTTATTGTGTGTAGTTCTAAACAAACATTCACTGTGTGCACATTCCAGCAAAGATCTTTGTTCAAAATATGCTGAAATAAAATAGGTAAACAAACTCCATTTATTGAATACACAAAAGGAATGTTAATATTACCCGTGCAGCGTGGAGGGTAAAATCAAAAGAAAGAAAGTGAAATCATCGTGCTTTGCCTAAACAGCAAATGGAGAATATAGGTGCAGGTGCAAATTGGCCCCTCAAGCTTTTCTTTTATTGCTTCTGAATTTGGAGTCATATTCACAAAGGCATTTACCAATCCAAGGTGTAAAGTTATTCTCTTATATTATTTGTAGTACTTACAGCATTTTCCTTTTTGAATCTATAGTATATTTTAAAATAGTGCTTTTTGAGTTTTAGATTATTAGCATAAATTTGGGCTTCCCTGGTGGCTCAGACAGTAAAGAATCCACCTGCAATGCAGGAGACTTGGGTTTGATCCCTGGGTTGGGAAGATGCCCTGGAGTAGGGCATGGCAACCCATTCTAGTATTCTTGCCTGGAGAATCTTCATGGACTGTAGCTCACCAGGCTCCTCTGTTTCTTAAGTCTCTCTTCCATAAAAAAGTGTGATTATATCTCTTTTCTTAAAGTTATGCACTTGTTTTTTCCTCTTTTATTCTTCATCCATTTCCTCACATTTGTGCATATTATATGTTATTTTTCTTTTCAGGACACAAGCTCTTAACTCTTTTGATTAATGCTTCTTCATTTCTGCTTTGTAACTTATTTGCTGCCTCTTGTTTCCTGAATTTATCCCTCTACTTTCTGTTTATTTTCTTGCATTTTCTTTCCACTTTTAACTGACAACTTTATTAAATTATATTCAACAGTTCTTTCCTTATAGTAAAGGAAATATTTAAGGCTATAGATCACATCTCATTGCTTTGCATATATAAGGATATCATTAGATTTGATTTATAAATAAGCTGGAATGATTAAGCTCCCACACATTGCAGTTTCACAGTTGATTTATCCTACATCTTACCTTTAAGAGGTCATAGATCTTTATCTTGATTCAGATAATTTGAATGGTTATTTCACAGATGCATACATTTGTCAAAATTTTTCAACCTATGTTTTTGAGAGCTGTGTATTTTATCATATGTGTTTTACCATGTATGAAATATACTTCAATAAAATTACTGCCACAAAACAAAACTAAAATAAATGTGAGAATGTGTAGGGAATTTATGGCACAACTTCCTAGCTTCTCTGGTTCCATGGAAATGCATTGAAGAGAAGGTACAGACAACTTCAAGCTTCGAGCACCTGAAAACCAGCCTCCCTGCCTTCCTCAGCCACTGCAAAAGCCCCACTGTGTATATCAATGGTGTATACATTAGTATGGGCTTCCCTCGTGGCTCAAATGGTAAAGAATGTGCCTGAAATGTGGAAGACCTGGGTCTGATCCCTGGGTCAGGAAGAGCCCTGGAGAAGGAACTGACAACCCAGTCCAGTATTCTTACCTGGAGAATCCCCTTATTCCTGTGAGGCTCATGATCTTCATTCTTTCCACAATCTTCATACTTTCCACATGAGGCCCTGCCAAGATTCTTCTTCTGATCCACTGATTTTAGTACTTCATCCATAGATCTCTTCATTTCTAGGAGTTATCATGAATCTCAGTTATTACTGTCAGGCCTGATTATCTTTTGGTGTCATATGGAAATTTTGGCATGGTTATGCTGAGGAGATTGGATATGAAGTTTCAGCATCTTTTGCTATATCTTTGCCTACTTACTAGTCTTGAATTCTGGAAGATTAATTTTATTTCAGTGTATTAATGATACAATGTGTTAACTATACAGAAATTTAGCAATAGTTTATCTTTTGTGGAAATGTGTGACAAAGAAATAGCACAATAAAATTTTATGTTCAAATTATTAAAACAGGATGTTTCTGAAACAACTCCCTTGGTCACTCTTGAGTTCCACATATATGTGCTAACTGGCAGGTGCATGGCTAAGAACCTCAGTCTCAGGTGCCTGATACATTCTTATCTTGTGTGTAGGCATAGGGATACTTCTTAACTTAAAAAGATCCATCTTAATTTAGAAGTGCAGCACAATCTCTGGATCTCATTGCTTGGGTTTGTATCCTGGTTCTTTTAGTTATCAGCTATGTGATCTTGAGTAACTCTAACCTCTCTGTGCTTCAGTTTGCTTATCTGCAAAGTAGAAACAATACTATAACTTACCTAGTAAGGCTATTGTGAAAATCAAGTGAGTTAGTTATTAGAAGAGTGCTTAGTGTGTGTACTGTGCTAAGTTGCTTCAGTGGAGTCCCACTCTGTGTGACCCTATGGACTGCAGTCTGCCAGGCTCCTCTGTCCCTGGGATTCTCCAGGCAAGAATATTGGAGTGAGTTGTTATGCCCTCCTCCAGGGGATCTTCCCAACCCACTCCAGTATTCCCACTCCAGTGGGATCAAACCCACATCTGCATTGACAGGCAGGTTCTTCACTATGAGCACCACCTGGGAAGCCTGCTTAGAATGCGAAGTCGCTCAGTCGTGTCCAACTCTTTGCATCCCCATGGACTGTAGCCTACCAGGCTCCTCCATCCATGGGAGTTTCCAGGCAAGAATACTGGAGTGGGTTGCCAAGCCTGCTTAGTATATAGTTAGTGCTAAATGTGTGTTTTAGTATAAATTCCATTGAATATTGCCTTCCATTTCCATAAAGCAATCCATTGGGCTATTTTTTTGGTTAGACTCATTGTCTCATTGTCATTCTCAATACATGAATACCATAGATGTGTTTTCCTTTAGTTTCATGAAAAATTGCTCTTTTAATGATGTATTTTACTCAGTTCTTAGAAATTGCATTTTAAGTTGTTTCTTGTTTTATGCAGTAACTGTGTTTTTCTCCAGTTGCTCTGACTGTTCTTCGTGAGCAGTATCCCGTGTCAATTGTTATCATCATCGTTCTCCATCAGCCTTCCTTTCTGATTCCAGTGTTCTTTTACCACCTGAAACATGCCTTTCTGGTGGGGGGCTCCCAATCCAAGTATGCCCCACAGTGCAGTGCTTAGTTGCTCAGTAGAGTCTCAATCTTTGCAACCTCTTGGACTGTAGCCCACCATGCTCTTCTGTCCGTGGCAGGAATACTGAAGTTGGTTGTCATGCCCTCCTCCAGGGGATCATCTCAACCCAGGGATCGAACCCAGGTCTCCCACATTGCAGGCAGATTCTTTGCAATCTGAGCCACCAGGGAAGCCCAAGAATACTGGAGTGGGTAGCCTATCCCTTCCCCAGGAATTGAACTGGCGTCTCCTGCATTACAGGCAGATTCTTTACCAGCTGAGCTACCAGGGAAGCCCACAAGCTAAACTTATCATAGTGCTCCATCATTCTGACCACAGTGGCTGCTCCAGGCATGCAGTCACAAGTTGGACCAATCATAATTCTTCCTTGAGACTTTTATCAGCTGAAAGGAAGGCTTTTTAGTTTTTTGTAAAAATTTTGTTAATGTTTTACAACTGAAAATGTTAGAATCCAGAGTAACCAGCAACTATGCTCCCTGACCTTGAGGATAAGACCCATATGCAGCAAGAGAATGAGGCTAAGACATTCTTATAAGCAGAGTAAATTTATGGTGAGATTCTTGTTGCAGTTCGAAATCCCTCATTTCATTTACTATTACTAAAGCTAGTTATACCCTAGTCTTAGTAATAATAAGTAATAAAATCAATGTCTTCTTCCCTGATGGCTCAGTTGGTAAAGAAACTGTCTGCAATGCAGAAGAATTGGGTTCTGTCCCTGGGTTGGGAAGATCCCCTGGAGAAGGAAATAGCTACCCACTCCAGTAATCTTGCCTGGGAAATCCCATGGACAAGAGGAACCTGGCAGGCTACAGCCCATGGGGTCACAAGAATCGGACATGACTTGGTGACTAAACTACCACAGTTATACCCTTGCATTTTCTGTTTGTGTAAACTTCTAAATTCCATTCTCCTCTCCCCTTTTTTTGTATTTGTTTTTGCTTAAGCTAATTCACATTGGGTTTTTCTCACAACACAGTGTTATGTCCTAACATATAGAATACTTCTTTTTCAAGCAACCTGTTTTCTTTGTATGTTTGGAGATTTTAAAATATCTTTTCATATTTATAAATGACTGGTTAGAAGTCATCATCACTAGGTCCATGAGAATATGGACCATGCCAATCTTAATAATCACTACAGCCCCAATGTTTAACATAGTGTCTTATACTGTAAGATAGTAAGGTGGCTGGGATTCTCCTCCAGTGAGCCAGACAGAAGGTTGTTGCCCTAAAGCATGGGCTGAAGGGTGACTAGATTGTTTTCTTAAGGGTATACTACAGAAGACCAAGGGAGACCTCCTATCAAATGTGCTAGACAGAGGGAGAAGAGGTGTTCTAGCAGATAAGAGTTCTTGTCCATCCACTCCTCACTTACTGATAGGACCCCTCGGGAACTGTCTATGGTAGAAGTGGTACATTTAGCAGCTGGCTTTTGGCATTGATTGAGCTATCTCACTGGGAACTTTAGAGACAGATATATTCAACCTAGATTAATGTTTTGCTTCTAAAAACCCAATAAATATAATTTAGATAGGTTATCAAGTATTAATATAAAAATATTTCTAGATATAAGAAATTTAAATATTCTAGTCTGGCCCATTCTGTGTAGTTTTATTTATCATGATTTGTCCTAATTATGTTGTAACTTTATAGCTGTTGTGTTTTTAATCCACAGTCTATAAAACTATGCATTCTAAATTGAATCATTGAAGTCAATAGTTGCTAGCTAAAGGAAGGGCTTCCCTGGTAACTCAGCTGTTAAAGAATACTCCTGCAATGCAGGAGACCTGGGTTTGATTCCTGGGTTGGGAAAGGGACAACAGTTCTTCTGGTCACTCATTCCTAGTATGTAGATTTTCCTCTACTTTCCTGGTAGCTCAGCTGGTAAAGAATCTCCTTGCGATGCAGGGGACCCCGGTTTGATTCCTGAGGCAGGATCTGCTGGATAGGCTACCAACTCCAGTATTCCTGGGCTTCCCTGGTGGCCCAGACAGTAACATGTAAGATTTTTCTTTACATATGCATGCTAAAATTCACTTTTTCTCTACTATTTTCAATAGAAAAATTAATGGACAAAAATAAAACTTTAATTTTAGAACAGAATGAAATTTCAGTGTGCTGTCAAATTCCTAGTATTGGACCATATTTTTAAAACAAGATTCTTCGTGATGTTGTTAGATATTAAATCATCAAATTGGGTCCATTACAAAGATTGTTTTTTAATTTTAGATAATGAAGTCATTCCTTTCTAAGGAAAGCAATCAAAATAAAAGATCCTCCCCTTTTCATGATGCTGCAAAAGCTGAATCTGTTACTAACTGCAGTCTCAGGCACTCTGCATCTAACTAAGCCAAGAATGTGTGCACCATCAGTTGAGTGATTTAACACTGAATAGCAAGGTTTCCAGTCAGACTCCAATGAGAAGAGAATTCATAAAGGGGAAAAAAAAAAAGAGAGAAAATACTGAAAAGACTTGACTACACTTGCAGACAACTGGAGGAAAACCTAAGGTTTTGTGTTAGGATGATGATGGGCATTCCTGGTGTAAAATATGATTGTACCAGTTGTTGCAGACCACCTAGCAATTCTCATAACTGACTGACAGAAAAAGGCAATCTAAAGCTGTCTTCTCTGGAAGTTATAAATACAGGCATTTCTTTAAATTCTTTCTCGTTCAATCTCGAATTTCAATTCAAACACCATTATGCTTTCCTTCTATACCCAGCCTTTCTGCTTTCCTGCTATGAACTGTAGCTTTCTGTGTGTTGGCAGCTTTGAGAATGTACTACAGCTATCCTCTGATTATACTCAAGGGGGAAGTCAGACTACAGGGAATAATGCCTTGAAAGTATAAAAAGCTTATGTAGAAGTGGGCTCTCATATGTATACATATGGCTGATTCATGATGATGTATGGCAGAAACCATACATACCAAGGGCTTCCCTGGTAGCTCAGTTGGTAAAGAATCCACCTGTAATGCAGGAGACCTCAGTCTGACTCCTGAGTCAGGAAGATCCACTGGAGAAGAAATAGGCTACCACTCCAGTATTCTTGGACTTCCTTTGTGGCTCAGCTGGTAAAGAATCTGCCTGCAATGTGGGAGACCTGGGTTCGATACCTGGGTTGGGAAGATCCCCTGGAGAAAGGAAAGGCTACCCACTCTAGTATTCTGGCCTGGAGAATCCCATGGACCATATAGTCTGTGGCGTTGCAAAGAGTTGGACACTGAGTGACTTTCATTTTCACTTTCATGGCAGAAACCAACACAACATTGTACAGCAATTATCCTCCAATTAAAGATAAATACACTTTTCTAAAAAAGAAATGAGTTCTTCCAAGGAGTTAGGCGAATCTTCTTAAATCAGACTTGACAGACTTAAAAGTTAGGCTTTTCCAAAAAATCCTAGGGGTCATTATCCCAATGATCTAGAAAGATAGACGTGTATGGTGTCTGATTAAACACAAACTCCTGGGCTCTCTGCTGAGCCTGGAGCATAAAAGCCAGTTGAACAATAGCTTAAGAATTCATTAGAAATGACAGCAATGTTTTTATCAAACATCTCATCTGTTGTATTTATGAGTCACATCAGTAGAATGAAAACCTTCACCAATTTGTGTACAAAACTTGGGAAAGCAACATACAACAGCAATTCATAACGTACGTAATCATCATCTGGTTTGTAAACCATTAGGATTGGGCCTGAATACACTGTTTGACAGATGCTTCCAGCCTCTTAGGTTTTAAACAGATTTCACTTGCCAAAATTCTCACTTCATTATTATGAACATAACATGAGTTGGTAGCAGCTGGTACAGGTAAGCTAGCAATTCTCATCCACACCTGACAGTGAATCTTAAATTAAGAACTATCTTCTCAGAAAGTTTGGCAAACTTAGATTGATGCTTTGAAGTCCTTTTCTGGTTTCAATTTCAGAGTAGTATTCAAATACCTTTCTTAAATTTTCAAACAATCCAACCACAGAAAATACCCAAACTCGAGAAATTTATAGATTGTTTGTTTTGCTTCTCTATTGTACAGAATCCAAAATTTACGTCCAGGAAAAACTATTTAACTCTGATGGTATGTCTGAGGTGAAGGGAAAAGACAGGAAAACAAAGGCCCACATATTACTGTGAATAAAGTATAAATCTACCCCGAATCTCGCATGCTGGGCAACCTAGGGAAGACAAGAAAAAAGGGTCTTTTCACATTCTGCCTTTATCTAAGACCAGACTACTATAGAAAGTTTGCCTCAGGAAAATGAGTGAAGCATGCATTTTTCTTTTTCTTTCTTTTTATTAACATGTTTTTATAATTAGCCTTGAAGAAAAATAACTGATTATGGTCTACTCAAACCAAAAAAAAAAAAAAAANAAAGTTTGCCTCAGGAAAATGAGTGAAGCATGCATTTTTCTTTTTCTTTCTTTTTATTAACATGTTTTTATAATTAGCCTTGAAGAAAAATAACTGATTATGGTCTACTCAACCAAAAAAAAAAAAAAAAAGAAGTCAAACATATCAAAAACATTTGCTGAAGAAGACAAGATAGGTGATTAGAACAGGAGTTTGTAGTTGGAAATTATAAAAGATGGACGGTAGCACTTGACAGTGGTAGGCTTCTCAATTAGATAAGACATACGTTTTCCTCATGTTTAGTTTCTTTCCTGACACACTTTGTCTCTTTTCACACTACTATAGAACAAACAGAAATAAGACTTAAGTTTTATAGAGCATGTAGCTAACTAATTTCATCTGCTAACATGTTAATATTTAATTGAGTTTCTGATAGTTACATATCTTCTTTACCTGTGAGGAGGACTTCATGGTACCCTATCATGGGAGCGTGTACTCCTGTGGGGCTAGCACATTCAGGCCATCCTTCCTCCCCACTGACCCCCCAGCCACATATACTTACATTCTCATGAATGCTACATTTTCCTCATTTAACTGAGTCCTTTTTTTCTCTTTGTATGTTTGTTTCTTTGTTTTCCATCTCTAGTTTTGGTAAAGGACTCAAGGGCATGGTGGTAGGTAAAGAATCACAAAGAACAATGACAACTTTAGGTATTAAACAAATGAATAACTACAAAGTTGAGTTCTTTAGCTATATCTCCCTACATCATGCTTTAAACACAAGAAAAAAATGCTAATTTTTCTTACAGATTTATGTGTTTTAGATTTCTGCAGTGTTATTAATCTGTGTTAGACACACTGAAACCATACTTACAGAAAACTAGTCAATCTAATCACACTAGGAGCACAGCCTTGTCTAACTCAATGAAACCAAGCCATGCCTGTGGGGCAATCCACAACGGGTGGGTCATGGTGGAGAGGGCTGACAGAACGTGGCCCACTGGAGAAGGGAATGGCAAGCCACTTCAGTATTATTGCCTTGAGAATCCCATGAACAGTATGAAAAGGCAAAATGATAGGTTACCAAAAGAGGAACTACCAGGTCATTAGGTGCCCAATATGCTACTGGAGATCAGTGGAGAAATAACTCCAGAAACAATGAAGGGATGGAGCCAAAGCAAAAACAATACTCAGTTGTGCATGTGACTGCTGATAGAAGCAAGATCCAATGCTGTAAAGAGCAATATTTCATAGGAACCTGGAATGTCAGGTCCATGAATCAAGGCAAATTGGAAGTGGTCAAACAAGAGATGGCAAGGGTGAACGTCGACATTCTAGGAATCAGCGAACTAAAATGGACTGGAATGGGTGAATTTAACTCAGATGACCATTATATCTACTACTGCGGGCAGGAATCCCTCAGAAGAAATGGAGTAGCCATCATGGTCAACAAAAGAGTCCGAAATGCAGTAC
>SJYX01004840.1:95080-110388 GCA_006410675.1 Oreotragus oreotragus | reverse complement strand
CATTCCAAGGCCAAATTTGCCTGTTACTCCAGGTGTTTCTTGACTTCCTACTTTAGCATTCCAGTCCCCTATAATGAAAAGGACATCCTTCTTGGGTGTTAGTTCTAAAAGGTCTTGTAGGTCTTCATAAAACCGTTCAACTTCAGCTTCTTCAGCATTACTGGTTGGGGCATAGACTTGGATAACTGTGATATTGAATGGTTTGCCTTGGAAACGAACAGAGATCATTCTGTCGTTTTTGAGATTGCATCCAAGTACTGCATTTCGGACTGTTTTGTTGACCTTGATGGCTAGTAACCCTTAAACTGACGTTCACAGCATATATTTTTCTGTGGTACAGTGGACACTGGAAACATCAGCTTCCATTTCAAAGGAAATTTTTATTCAACTATAGTTGACCTACAGATCTATCAATTTATTGGTTTCAGGTGTACAACATAATGATTTTTGTTAAATTTCAAATATATATGGTATGTTATACATATACAATATACTGGATTCACCAATGTAATATTTCATTGATTACTGTAGCTTTATAATAAGTCTTAAAAACAGATTGTGTGAGTCTTTCAGCTTGTTCTATTTTGAAATTGTTTTGGCTGTTCTGGTTCCTTTGCTTTTCCATGTGAACTCAGTTTTGTTGTCAGTAATTGCTTTGTTCTGATTTTCTCTTTCTTTGTGATACAGTTTAGTAAGATTATATATTTCTAGGAATTTATCTATTTCTTTTAGGGTGTCTAGTTTGAATTCCCAGTTTAAATTGAGTAAATTGCTAAAACTTTTGTTTTCTTTCACTCTTCGGCCTGATCTGAGATAACTGAACTCAGTGTTTGTAGGCTTAGATTAAATCTCTTAATATAGGCGGGGAGTTAAGTACATGGTTTGTGCACACTAAGTATATTGCCTAATATTTTTAATTAGTTGAGTTTGATGTCAGTTTAGTTTTGTTGTCCTAAATTCATGAGTCTCAGGTAGATTTTGCATGACACTGCTTAGACTAAATGTGAATCTTCTTTAGAGTTAGTTGGTGCTGGAAGCAACCTAGATGTCCATTGACAGGTGAATGGATAAAGAAGCTGTTGTACATATATACAGTGGAATACTACTCAGCCATAAAAAGGAATAAAATTGAGTTAGTTCTAATGAGGTGGACGAACCTAGAGCCTATTATACAGAGTGAAGTAAGTCAGAAAAAGAAATATAAATATTGTATACTGGTGCATATGTATGGAATCCAGAAAGATGGTACTGATGGTATTATTTGCAGGACTGCATTGGAGAAACAGGCATAGAGAACTGACCTATGGACATGGGGGAGGGTAGGAGGAAGATGGTAAGATGTATGGAAAGAGTAACATGGAAATTTACATTACCATATGTGAAACAGATAGCCAATGGAAATTTGCTGTATGACTCAAAGAGCTTAAACAGGGGCTCTGTGACAATCTAGAAGGGTGGGATGGGGAAGAAGATGAAGGAAGTTCGGGAGTTAGAGGTCATGGCTGTACCTATGGCTGATTCTTGTTGATGTTTGACAGAAAACAAAACTCAGTAAAGCAGTTATCCTTCAATTCAAAAATAAATAAAATGGCAACAACAAAAAAAGCCACTCAAAATAGTCAAAAGTAGTTGATGCTGCTAGAATGTGAAGTTACAAAAGAAAGGATTTCAAGTAACATCTTGCCTTAGAAAGTATTAAATTATGTGAGTTTGGAGGATATTAATGTTTTAGATAAATATACATAGGTGGTACTTAAGAAATTAATTTTTTCTATTTATTCTTGAGTTGGTGATTTTCAGGGAACATTTCTGCTTTATAGACTCAGGCTTTATTAATTTGAAAATTTCATTTATTATTTGTTTCTATCTTATTTATGTTTCTTCCTTATTCTTGGTTTCAAACATTCTAGTGTTTGTAACATACAGATTGGATGTTTAGAATATTTCTTCCGTAGAATTCTTATTATCTAAAATTATTTTCATTTTTTTACTTTTCACCTCTCGATAAATTCTGAAATTTGTCTTCTATTTCACTGAAGGGAATTTTCTGTAATATCCAGTCTGCTGTTTATTGCCCCTCCTCAGGTTTTAGTTAAACAATTTTTTACCTTCATGAAGTCTGACATTTCTTAACTTCTTCCTTTTGATGTTTGACATATTTTGAGAACTCAAATTAGACATTTTATAAAATGTGCTCTTTTTCTTGCAGTAAATCTATTTTAGGGAAGGCATTTCCTCTGTTTCCTCCAGATGGTCTCTCTTCTTTTGACTTACAGTATTTTTTACATGTCTTTCTGAGGAAACCCTACTTTGCCAACTCTTGGTTTTGGGGGACCATCTGCTCTAGACTAAAGCTCTTCCACACACATTTTCTGTTTGGTGTGGCTGCCTACAACATATCCTGCCCTCATTTCTCAGTTATAGGTTATTAGGGGGTCTCCTGTACCTATTTCCCAGGTAATTCACAGTATAGAATAGTCACCAAGTGGCCTTCTATAATCACCTTCAATACAATAGAAATTCCAAGTGTCTGGCCTGTGAGTGGTATTTTCCCCTCATTTGCAGAACTGGTACTGACACATTCATTTTATGCTCTTTAGTCTTTTTCATGGCAGTTGAGAGTGGGGTGAGTTAATACCTACATTTATGGTTTTCTTTTTCTCTTAAAAACAAGGTTTTTTTTAGGTTCCATGAAGTGCCATCTCCAGTTATAATGATACCATCTCCACCACTGAGAGCCAATGAGAGTTTGGTCTCTCACATCTTTTCCTTATTGCTGTTCTTTTCCCCAGTCTCCTTCTGGTTTTGAACTCTCCTAGAGTGCATGGTAACTATGGCATCCCCACGCTTAGTGTTCCCCTTCCTTTATACGTTCTGTAAATTCCTTCCCAGCAGCAGTTACACGCTCATCTGCCTCCAGTCTTCATCGCCTGCTGGAGGTGCTCAGGGTTAAGATTATGTTGCTACATTATTGTGGAGAGGATGGAACATCAGGATATTTGACACATCAAGCACGAATTTAGAAGGCAGCTCTCTCAAAGAGTAAGGAAGGATTCTTCTCCCTTACTGAGAGAGCAGCCGTGCTCCTTACACTGTAAAGAATACTTCTTCCTGTGAATACAACCTGATTTTAATCTGTTCTATGAGACTGAATAAAAATGCTGTATGGAAACTTATTTTACTTCTCTTTGTAACTCTGAAGTGTGTGAGGAATTGAGAAATCTTTGAAGTCTGGAAAAGTAATTGGAGTCATTTTGTTTAAAACTAATGTTTTCGTCTCTTTTTCTTTTGAAGCTTTTTAACAATTACACGTGGTTGATGATTTAGAGGTTGCGTGAATGATTGTTTTTTTGTAAATCTGTTCCTAAAAAGAGCAATCCAGAGCAATCCAAAGCAATCAGGCTTTAATTTATTATATGGTCACCCAATTGCTTTTATTGTCTACACCCTAACTAGTTTGCTGAGAACTTCCTTAGCCTCTTATATTAGTCAAAATTTTGGCCGTAAAAGCTGTGGAAGCTGAGTATAAATATGCTTTGTTGTGAATATATTGTTTTCTTAAAACGATGGTAAAGGTTAGCATAATTATGCCAGTGGAGTGAGTGAGTCGCTCAGTTGTGTCTGACTCTTTGTAACCCCATGGACTATACAATCCATGGAATTCTCCAGGCCAGAATATTGGAGTAGGTAGCCTTTACCTTCTCCAGGGGATCTTTGCAACCCAGGGATCAAACCCAGGTCTCCCACATTGCAAGTGGGTTCTTTACCAGCTGAGCCATAAGGGAAGCTATGAATACTGTAGTGGGTAGCCTATCCCTTCTCCAGCAGCTCTTCCTGACCCAGGAATCAAACTGGGGTCTCCTGCATTGTAAGCAGATTCTTTACCAACTGAGCTATCAGGGAAGACCAATGGAAGTATGCTTGAAAAATGGAAGCAGATACCCTAATAAAGACCCAGTAGATGTGATCCTAAATGCAGTATGTTTGGAGGAAGACACCTGGGCGAAGCTATGGCCCAGCCTAGTGCCTGGAAAAGAAGGGCTGATGATATGGGAGGTAGCTAACTGGGCACAGCAAGAATTCCTCGCATGCTAATCAAGCAAATGCCCCTGCCATCCTCTTACCTTAAAGTATAAAAGGGAGCAAGCCTGAGATTCCACCTCCTATGACTGAATGAATTCCTTGTGGAATGTCTGAACAGGTGAAGCTATAGCAAGCAAGGTGCTGTGTTGCATCCCAATCTCCTTTATAGTCCAGTATGTTGCATCCCCATCTCCTTTATGGTTTGTGCCATGCTTATTGGCTGGTTTGACAACAAACTGAAGTAAAATAGCCTTAGCAGAATCTGAAACTATATTCTCAAAAATCTTTGAGTTTGCATGAGCTGGTGTTTTTCAGCCTGGCTTAGTGCCATACACACAAGATCAGTTTTTAATGAGAACTTTTCATCCTAACTATTCTACCAATGAGTTCATTAAAAAAAAAAAAGAAGAAGAAGGTTTGAGGGCAAAATTAAACATTTTACCAATGTATCAGATTCATCTTTCAAATGTAAACACTATTTATGATCTGAGATTGACAAGTTTACCTCTGCAGAGCTTTGAAGATTGTCATTTTTGGATAGAAAATATCTCATTAATAAGAATGTTAAATAATCCACAGCACTTATATAATGTGTTATTATTTATCAGTCTTGAGCAGCTCTATTTCCAAAGGGGAGAAACAAAATAATTTCAACCAAGTGAGCATAATATTAATGACAGCAGTTTTATAAATAAATTTAAAACGATGCCAGAAAGCATGTGACAACAAGAAAAAGAGGCCAGTTCTCTTTGGTTTTTTTCCCCTTTAATGTGCAAAACATGCTGCTATACTTTTAGCCACAGACTTTGTTTGAAAATTTCTCAAGACACAAGCCAACCCCTTGTCAACAAAGGATGGGTACTCGGTTTGGTGCAATTAAAAGATTTTTACAACTTCTACAATGGAAATCTGCAGGAAACCAAGAAAACTAGCAATTCATCAAACAATCTAATTGAAGGAAAGAAACGGTGTAGATGAACCGCTGGAAAGAACACTATTCTTTTCTGTGATATTACTATAGGAATGATCTTAGGGTCCTATGAACATCAACTTCAAGCTCCCTTTCATTAAACTCTCTTTGGACTAGGAATCATTCCAGTACAATGTGAATACCCCCTCTACATCTGCATTCTATCATTTAACTTGGAGCAGCTGTGTTGTCATTCTCCAAATAGGACAAACAGACAGGGGCACTCTAGGAGATGGTGGTTTCTATGTGACAGCACTCAGTCTTCCTGCAGAGTGAATCATGCTTCCAGCTTGAAGTTTGCTATTTTGACACAAGTAGGCAGAGTATGTTTAAGAAGATGAGCTGTCTTTTCATACCTAATTACATGGGCTTCTGAGGCCTCTTCTGCTGATTTGCATACCTGAAGACTGAGCTGTTATTTTGCTGAGACTTGCCACCAGAATGTATTGGACTAAGAAGTGGATTTTCTAATCTCAATATTTCCCCCCCTCTGGTGCATTATCCAACATGTACTCCTCCAAAAGAGAGGTGCTATGCATCTATCAAATGCCAAGTTCACAAACATAAATGCTAGCTCATGTGGATTGATTCTAGGATGTCTCTTAAGATTTTGATTTGTACTTTACAGAAGTTTATGTTCTACAAATATATGCAGATTCAACACAATCTCTGTCTAAATTCCAACAGTATTTTTTGATAGAAACCTCCAACTTGATTCTAGGCTTTCCTGGTGGCTCAGATGGTAAAGAATCTGCCTGCAATGTGGGAGACCTGGGTTCGATCGCTGGGTTGGAAAGGTCCTCTGGAGAAGGAAATGGCAGCCCACTTCAATATCCTTGCCTTTAGAATTCTATGGACACTATAGTCCGTGGGGTTGCAAAGAGTTGGACCAGCTGAGCGACTAACACCTTCATCAAGCTGATTCTAGATTTCATATGGAAAGGCAAAGGAACTATAATGGCCCAAACAATTTTGAAAAAGAACAAGTTGAAAGAATCATACAGTCTGTTTTTAAGACTCATTATAAAGCCATAGTAATCGAGGCAATTTGGTAGAAAGTGAAGAAGAACTAAAGAGCCTCTTGATGAAAGTGAAAGAAGAGAGTGAAAAAGTTGGCTTAAAGCTCAACATTCAGAAAACTAAGATCATGGCATCTGGTCCCATCACTTCATGGCAAATAGATGGGGAAACAGTGGAAACAGTGGCTGACTTTATTTTTCTGGGCTCCAAAATCACTGCATATGGTGATTGCAGCCATGAAATTAAAAGACACTTACTTCTTGGAAGGAAAGTTATGACCAATCTAGACAGCATATTCAAAAGCAGAGACATTACTTTTTCAACAAAGGTCCATCTAGTCAAGGCTATGGTTTTTTCAGTAGTCATGTATGGATGTGAGAGTTGGACTATAAAGAAAGCTGAGGGCCAACGGATTGATGCTTTTGAAGTGTGGTGTTGGAGAAGATTCTTGAGAGTCCCTTGAACTGCAAGGAGATCCCACCAGTCCATCCTAAAGGAGATCAGTCCTGGGTGTTCATTGGAGGGACTGATGTTAAAGCTGAAACTCCAATACTTTGTCCACCTGATGCAGAGAGCTGACTCATTTGAAAAGACCCTGATGCTGGGAAAGACTGAGAGCAGGAGGAGAAGGGGACAACAGAGGATGGTTGGATGGCATCATCAACACAATGGACATGGGTTTAGGTGTACTCCAGGAGTTGGTGATGGACAGGGAGGCCTGGTGTGCTGCGGTTCATGGGGTCGCAAAGAGTCGTACATGACTGAGTGACTGAACTGAACTGAACTGACTGAATCGAGGCAATGTGACATTAGTAAAAAAATAAACACAAGCAGAATTTGTGAGTCAGAAGTCCATATATTTGGTCAATTGATTTTTGGCAGAGGTGCAAAGGCAGTTTAATGCAGACAGTATAGCATTTCATCAAATGAAGTTAAAGCAGTTGGACAAAGCAAAAAAAAAAACAACCCTGGATCCATACCTCATATTTTATATAAAAATTAACTCAAAACAGATCATAGACTTAAATATAAAATCTAAAGCTATCAAAATTCTAGAAGAAAAAGACAAAAGAAAAACTTTGTGACTTTGGGCCAGGCAAAAATTTCTTAGCTACACCAAAAGCACCAAAAGAAAAAAAAAGATAACTTGGATTTAATCAAAATGAAGACCTGCTTTACAAAGAACTCTGCTAAAAGAATGAAAAGATAAGCCATAGACTTCACAAAAATATTTTCACAGCTCATTATCTAAGGAAAAACTTTCATCCAGAATACCTACAGAACTCTCAAAGCTCCACAAGAAAACCAAGAATCCATTTTACTGGATTTGTACAAATACATCATCAAAGAAGATACCTGGATCACAGTAAGCTTGCGAGGTGATGGTCAGCATCAATAGTTGTAGGAACATGCAAATTAAAACATAATGAAATATCACTAGAAACTATCAGAACAAGTAACATTTAAAAAGAACTGTCAATACCAATTGTGAGTAAGCCCTGTGAGCAAATGGAATTCTTGTACCTTCCTGATAGGAATATATGGTATAGCCCCTGAGGAAGACAGTTTGCCAGTTTCTTTTAAAGTTGAACATACAATTACTATATGATGCAACAGTTCTACTGCTGTTCCAGTACTCCAGGTGTTTACCCAAGAGAGATATAAGCTTATGTTTACACAAACACCTGTACATGAATAATGATAGCAGCTTTATTCATGATTACCAAAAACTAGAAGCAACCCAGATGTCCCTCAACTGATACATGGGGAGACAAACTGTGGTACACCACACAATAGAATTCTATTCGACAATAAAAAGGAAGGCACCATAAATCCGTGTAAGAATATGAAAGAATCCCGGAAGGCTGCTAAGCTCATCGCTATGCCACCAACGCACACAGAATATGAGTGAATCTTAAATATACTTTGCTAAGTGAAAGAAGCCGGACCCCAAAGTCTCCATACATTGTAATTCAATGTATAAGAGGTTCTGGAAGAGGGAATACTATGGAGATACAGAAAACCAGTAAGTGGTTGCCAGGATTTGGGGTGGGTGCAGGATTTGACTACAAGGGGACTTTGGGAACGTTCTGGCATAAAGGAACTATTTGTGTCTTTATTACGATGATATTACACTACTGTATGATTTGTCAAAGACAGGCTTGTGCACCAAAAATAATGTTTTACTGTAGATAAAATTTTATAATGTAAAAAAGAAAGAACCAGCACTTATTGCTTTAAAAAGTCACATTGTAGCTTTTTGAGGGTGAGGACCCTGGCTTTTTTTTTTTTTTTAATCTAATGCCATATAATGAATGTGCATGTGTTTAAAGCTCATATAAAGTCAATTTTGTCCACATCAGGTCATAGTGAGATTTCTCTCATCATGTGTTCTTGAGATCAAGTAAACTTACTTTTACCAGAGATTTTTTAAAAAAATACACCTAAGAAAAGAAATAATAAAAGAGATCCTTCATTAAAGCATTCCGAGAGGCATTCCTGAGAATTATTTTGTCTCATGTTACAAAGGAAGACTTTATTTTATAATGTATCTGCATAAACAAGAGCATTTCCCCAAAATGAACCAAAGATGTATTTTTAAGGCAGACATAACAGAAGAGAAATACATGTGACCCCTTTAAAGTGTTTTTCTTCCCCCTTACACTTGAAAATGTGACAGCCCCTCGCCTCCAGCACCTCAGCTGCACAATCGGGACGCGGAAGGATTACTAACAAGGGTGCTCCCATTCTGTTTTCAAACCCACATAATACCCATTACAAAAAAAGCCTTGCTGAAAAAATATTATACATCTTTCACACCGTACTTGGAGATTTCTGACAGCCAGATCCAAAAGAGTACAACACTATGTAGTCTTCGTCAACCAGAACGACTTCTCTTTACATAGAATCAAAAAGCAGTGCTTTTTTTCCCTCCAGAGATTCTCCCAGCCTAATAAACCCCAAATCAAATGTGTCAGGGGAAACTACGTCTTGCTCTGGGATTCAGATTTAGCTAATAGAAAGAAACACTCCTGTTGCAGTACTTATGGTGGTGACAATCTAAAAAGTTCCCATGACAGCACAAACGGCACTTTGACACGCTATATATAGAGACAGAAGTGTACCATTTAGAATCTGCAATGGATCCTGACTCGGTCTGCTTGTTCTCACACTTTGTATTGTTTCTTGGCACCACTGTGTGTCTTGAAGCACACACCAGTTCTGCCAGTCACAGACCTCCTTAGCCGATCCTCATTAGCACCATGGCACAGAATCAAACCCCTATTCAGTTCTCTCTGCTTTTAAGAAGAGTATCTTTAAAGCTTTACATCAATGTCGTGTCAGAAAACTAGGGAGCTCCCTGCTTCTGGATTTGCCCTATTGAATAGAAAACAAGTAAATGGAATAGTCAATGTTTGCACTGCAACAAAGGAAGGCTCCCAGCCCTAACATTTACCCCACTGGGCTAACTAATATCAGGGAAAACAATCTTCTGCCTCTGGGGCAATAACCTTCACGAAATCAGAAACATTCATGTTTTCCATCCTTCTCTACAACCTTCGCTCTTTGCCATGAGAGAAACGGAAGAAACTCTCCCAACTTTGCTTTCATTTGAAAGGCCATGCATATTCCGTTTGCCACTATATAAAAGCACATTCTGACTGCTTTTATAGTAATGGAAAAATTTCGGAGTAATGGAAAATATCCTAAGGCCATGATGGTTCCTGAGAGTTAAATCAGCAGAAAATGGAATGGAAGAGAACAAGTTATAGAAGGCCCAGAGACAAGGTATAAAAGAAAGAGAAGCTGAGAAAAGCCCAAGGAAAAGGGATCAGTGTCTGGGCAACCTGAAGAACAGTAACTGAGAATTCCAAGAGGGCCACAGAAACTTTACATACAGGCTATTCTTTGCTCAGGCAGCTACCTCTGCTGTTTGGATAATTCAAGATTCTGGTCTTCATCTGCAGCTTCATTATTTACATTCTAGGCATTTTCCATTGAGAAGGTATTTGTTCAATAAAAATTTTTATTGAAGTATAGTTGATTTACAACATTGCATTAATTTCTGCTGTATAGCAGAGTGACTGAATTTTATCCATATATATCTTCTTTTTCATATTCTTTTCCATTATGGTTTATGACAGAGCATTGAATATAGTTTCCTGTGCTATACAGAAGAACCTTGTTGTTTAAAGAAGGACCTTGCTGTTTGTCCATCCTGTATATAATAGTTTACCTCTGCTGATTCCAAACTCGGTTAAGTAGGGAGGGGTGGGGAGAAGGGGGAACCCTTGGCGTTCAGACACGACATACAGACACAGTCAGTCAAGTCAAGTCGGCGAGTCAACACAGACTGAGAAACGCTGAGGTACCTGACGTCGTGTGGTCCGAAGAGGCAGGTAGTGGTTGACGGCCTCGAATGAGTTTGAGTACAAGTAACTCAGCCACTACGGGAGGTTCATAGAGTAGGAGAAAGCAGGGGAAGGGGACGGAAGTCAGAAAGGGTCGTAGTCCCAGAAAAGTTTACTCAGTCAAGAAGCGTAGTCCACCGGTTTGTATTGGAGTTTTAACTTCAGCTAAAATGAATATTCAGGACTGATTCCCTTTAGGATGGACTGGTTGGATCTCCTTGCAGTCCAAGGGACTCTCAAGAGTCTTCTCCAAAACCACACTTCAAAAGCATTAGTTCTTTGGCACTCAATTTTCTTTATAGTCCAACTCTCACATCCATACATGACTACTGGAAAAACCATAGCCTTGACTAGACAAACCTTTATTTATTATTTCATAATAAACCTGTATTTATTATATAAACCTATATTTATTTCATAGATACATTAATTCATGTTGTATTTTAGATTCCACATATAAATTTTATCATGTGATATTTGTCTTTCTCTTTCTGACTTACTTCACTTAGGAGAGAACATTTATTCTGAATGTTCTATCCCACACTGTATGGTATCACAGCATTCCTAATGCCACCAAGAATCTTCTTTTGCTTGCCTCAGGGTTGTAGCATATAAGGACCCACATACCCTGCCATTGCCCCTCCCTTGCCCCCAAATAGACTGAGCAACCTTGTCTGTCTGTACAGCTCTATATTCCACTGGGGGAAAAAAGCTATTACCTTGTGAAAGAACTAGTGAAATTTAGGTGTGTTTTTGTGTTTTCATGTATTCATTCATGAATTTTTTTAAAATGCATATAATTTGTTTTGTTCTAAAGGTTTTTACAAAGTGGAAAATTTTAGTTTTATGCATTAGAAATTCTAGTATGCTTATTTTTAAAAATCAGAAGAAATACAATTATAATGAAGAAAATATAAAATACTGTAATTCCATGTATAAAAACAAACTAGATTACCTTTTATTATATTATGTCCTTGATACTTATTTCATCTAATATGTCCTGAATCTTTTAGAATGTATGTTAATTAGGATTGGCCAATTTATGCTGCAGTAATAAAAATCCCCAAATCTCAGTACTAGGAAAGTTTATTTCTTGCTCATGTTATAGATCCCAAATGGGTCAGTGGAGGGCTCTGTACCACACATTCATTTATGGACCCTAGCTGATGGAAGCTCCATCATCTTGAGGCTGCAAAAGTTGGGATGCTCTGCCTGCTCAATTTCCAAAGTAAGGGAAGGGAGAGACTGTGAAATTTTGTAAGGGTTTTTAATATATATATATCAATATATTTTAATGTTTCTATTTATTTGGCTGTACCTGGTCTATGTTAGTTATTGTTTATTTGGTTTATCTGTGGCACAGAGGATTTTAGATCTTCACTGTTGCATGCAGCATCTTTAGTTGCTGAAAGCTTACTCTTAGCTGCAGCATATCGGATCTAGTTCCCTGATCGGTGGTCAAACTCAGGCGCCCTGTATTTGGAAGAATGTCTTGGGGACAACAGTGGAGCATTTGTAAGAACTGGTATATCACATTTTTGATAGAACAGAGTATAATATAGTATGAAAAATACCACTAAGAATCCTGAGTATGGGAGGAATCAACCTGTGATTGCAAAGCTTTAGAAATACTTTATTCAACTTATTTGCTTATGTTTTCCTTTCTGTGTAGGCTCAAGAGTGCTATAGGTGAGTGATCAAGTGTTCTATCCTAGTTTAATGGCATCATTATTTATTCTTTACAAGTGATGATGTCTTAAAGTCAATAAAATAAGAGTTATAGAGGATGAAAGAGGACAAAAGTGTGAAAACTTGAAAGACAAATTAAGATACTAGAATAAGCAAAAGTGGGTAAGATTGTTGACATAAATACAGATATTACCTTGGGAAAGAAGCTGAAATTCTTTCTCTGTTGGAAAGAAGATAAAGAACTTTCTTTCTTTAACATCCCACTGTTCCTATACCCACCTCCCACTGATGCTGCTGCAGAAATGCAAGTCAGTCTATGAAGAGGAAGTGATTTTCCTATTGCACACTGACACCAGAGAGTTTGAATAATAAAGTGTTATTTACTCAACATATGCTCTGTTTCAGGCTCTATACTAGGTGCTTTATTTGTAGATCAGGAGGGAAAATATGAAAGTGCACCTATTGGAAGGTCCTAACTTTGAACGTGAAAGTTAAGGCAGGTGAGGATCCTTAAAGGTATTTTGAAGGAGGAGGAGGAGAAGGCAAAAGCCCTATATGAAAAAAATTTAAGAACTTTTATTTATTTATTTTTGGCCACACTGCATCACTTGTGGTATCCTAGTTCCCGACCAGACGTCAAACCCATGCCCCCTGCAGTGGAATCATGGAGTCTTAACCACCGTACTGCCAGGCAGTTCCCAACAGTCTTAAGAGACAATTCATGGATTCCACGGCTCTAGTGTCCCACAGAAGATATTTGGGCACACTAATGTAAGGTTACCTGTAAGCAGTAATTCAAGTCTAGATTTAAGTGAAAAATTTAGAATAGCCTTTATAGAAAATAAAGACTATTGTTAGAGCATATCTATAGATGAAGCAGCAGGCTAAGTGTTTTACATTCATTTCTTCATTTACTTAAGGAAAAATTACTAGGAGGCAGTACAGTAAAGTGCTATAGAGCATGCGTTCTGGAAGTTTATATCCTGCCTCTGCTGTGTGTTAACTATGGGGCCTTGATCAAGTTAGTCACTTTCTTGTTCCTCAGTTTCCTCATCTGTAAAATGGAGATAATAATAGTGCCCTCTTTGTTATGTTGTTGTAAGAATCCAGTGAGTTAATTGTAAAGGACTTAGTAGAATGCCATTACTTTCACTTTTTTTAATGCATGAGAACGTCAAGACAGAAGCATCTATGTGATAGTTATCATGGTGAAACCCATGTTTCAAGTAAGGAAACTGAGGCATGGAGAGGTCAGAGTCAAATATAGTAAGTGGCAGAGCTGTGACTTGCTCTTAGCCCTCTCTGCTGCCAGATGCTGTACTGCCATCCTCATATGGTTGGCACCCTGTTTGAAGTGAAAAACAGTTGCTGAGCAGATCCACTCAAATAGCACAGATTTTTTCGTGAAAACGACTCATCCAATAAGTTTGTGAGTTAAACTTCTGCAGGCGAATTTGTGGGTAATAGTTGTGTGTATGCATGTAAACATTTTTCTTTGTATATTTTACATATATATGCTTATATATGTAATTATAGTATATTTTAGGTGAAACATAGAAAAATATAATTCATTAAGAAAAAACTTGATATGTCAGTATTTAAAATGTCTTTCTGACTAGTCACAGCAAAGTTATAAAACATACACCATATCAGTTCAGTTCAGTTCAGTAGCTCAGCTGTGTCTGACTTTTTGTGACCCCATGGACTGCAGCACACCAGGCTTCCCTGTCCATCACCAACTCCCAGAGTTTACTCAAACTCATGTCCATCGAGTTGGTGATGCCATCCAACTATCTCATCCTCTGTCGTCCCCTTCTCCTTCCGTCTTCAATCTTTCCCAGGATCAGGGTCTTTTCCACTGAGTCAGTTCTTTGCATCAGGTTGCCAAAGTGTTGGAGCTTTAGCTTCAGAATCAATCCTTCCAATGAATATTCAGGACTGATTTCCTTTAGGATGGACTGGTTGGATCTCCTTTCAGTCCAAGGGACTCTCAAGAGTCTTTCCAACTCCACAGTTCAAAAGCATCAGTTCTTCGGCACTTAGCTTTCTTTATAGTCCAACTCTTACATCCATACATAACTACTGGGAAAACCACAGCTTTGACTAGATGGACCTTTGTTGGCAAAGTGCCAGGGTCCAGCCCCGGGGGATCCAGGGAATTCGAAGGTGGGGACGGCTTCCAACTCCACAGTTCAAAAGCATCAGTTCTTCGGCACTTAGCTTTCTTTATAGTCCAACTCTTACATCCATACATAACTACTGGGAAAACCACAGCTTTGACTAGATGGACCTTTGTTGGCAAAGTGCCAGGGTCCAGCCCCGGGGGATCCAGGGAATTCGAAGGTGGGGACGGCGTCGGCGACCTTGGAAAATACATAATTAATTACAGATAGAGAGATTAGAAATGGATAGTGTAGTAGGAAATATTAGTGGAGAAAAAGAGGCTGAATAACTTGGTTTACATGGAATAGCATCCATGCTCCAGATGGGAATTCAGCCGGAAAAACGGGGAGCAAGAAAGAAGGACAGGGGGGAATCAGTCTTTCCAGGAACTGAACCCATTTCTTTATTTTTCAGGTTTTCTTATATACCTTTTGTTACATATAGGGATGAATACAGAGTCACGTGGGGGTCAGCAGTCCTGACCTTTATCAAACTCAGGTGCTTTACATAAAAAAAGGTCTTAGGGGTTTTTACATCATCTTCTGGCCATGAGGCTCGCTGACATTTATGACCCTTTCTTTCTGATAACCAGAAAACTTATTTTTTCCAAGGGTGTTTTTTATTAAACCAGGCACCACCCTCCAAATAAAGTTGCATTCCTATAGGGTGAGGGTGTAGTGAGTTACAATCAAGAAAGGAATTTATTTAACCCAAGGTTAACATGATTAATCTTAAAGGTTAATTCTTATTTCTCCTATATGCTTAAAGGTTAATACTTATTTCTCCTATATGCTAGTTATATTCATTATAAGGACAGAGAATATGGAGATTTAGCAGCAAACATCAGCCCAACAACTGAAAATCCTTTCACCAATGTTCCCCTTAAGATCTACTTAGTCTTAAGATAGTGATAAAGTTACATTTTTACATAGCAAGGACACAGTGATTTATAACAAAGTACAGTGATCTAT
>SJYX01004840.1:67882-92724 GCA_006410675.1 Oreotragus oreotragus | reverse complement strand
TGGTTGAGAGGTTGTCACACAAGCTAGTCTGTCAGTAGAGAGGTTTGACCTGAGACACCCTTGTCCCACCCAGGGCAGGGAATTAGCAGCAATTATTGACACAACAAATGAAAAAACCCTTCACCAATATAATTCCCAACCAACCCACTATACTAATAATTTCTAACTTCCCACAAGAATTTGCCTTTAGTAAGTCTAAAACATCTCGTGCCTCTCATGATCGGGGGGCTGTAAACCATCACATGCGGCCTGACGAACCTATACAGGCAGGCTAGATAACCTTCAGAGTTTGTAAGCCGAAACACTCTTGTCACGCCCAGGAATTTTTATTAACTTGGAGCTGCACGTTTACTCCTTCTCTGAGAGAAATGGTTATGGGGGAGAGCCCCCCAGAAGGTCAAAGGTGTAGGTGAGAGCAAAAAACAGACTCTGGTTTTGGGGTAGATGCTCGGGAACAGGGGGTCTCCTGAGGCTTGATCACGCCTTTGCGTATGCCGAAGCCTCCTTCCTCATGACCTTTGCCATGGGCGGAGTTCCTCACGCTGGCCCCCGGCAGCAAAGTAATGTCTCTGTTTTTTAATATGCTGTCTAGGCTGTTCATAACTTTTCTTCCAAGGAGCAAGTTTCTTTTAATTTCATGGCTGCAGTCACCATCTGCAGTGATTTTGGAGCCCCCCAAAATACACCATATAGAGAGGAGATAAACATATATGAGATATGTTAGTATTCAGAATATATGAAGATCTCCAAATGAGTATGAAAAAAAGGGAAACCTCTCAAAAGAAAACTGGATAAAATACATGAAAAGACAACTCACTAAATAGGAAACCTAAATGACCAATAATTAGGAAAAGATTTCCAGCTTGGCAATCATTAAGGAAATTTAAATTAAAATTGGGAGATTTTAGTTTATACCCATCCGATTGGCAAATGGTCTAAAAATATAAATACACAGTGTTGGTGAGCATGTTGAGAAAGAGGGACTATCAAACATTGCTGGTGGGAATGTAAATTCACATAACTCTTTAGAGAACCAATTGGTATGATGTAGTAAAGATGAAAATTCTCTAATCCTACAAGCCAGCAATTCTACTTGAAAATGTAAGTATCCATGGAGAGTCCTTGCACATATATAAGATATATATAAGGATATTCATACAGTATTGTGTGTTATAGTAGAAAATGGGAAGTATCTAATAGGGGAATGGGAAAAATTATGGAATGATCAATTATATAATGAAATGCTACCTAACAATTAAAGTTATCAAACTGCTTACACATAGCTCATATAAAACTTTGTTGAGTGACAAAAAGCAAGTTGAAAAATATGTACAAGATGAGTGCATATATGAATAATTAAAAGAACATGCAAGGCAATATCATATATTATTTATACATAGATGTATGCATAAAATGACCTAGAAGGAAATCAAATATGATAGCATCTGAAGAAGGAGGGAGGGAGGAGTGGAACAGAGCAACAAATACTATTTCAGGTTTATATGAAATGCTCTATTTTTTAAAAATCTGAAACAAAATGACATGTTATAAGCATTTATCAGTTGTTATAAGTTCTAGCAGTTGGACAAGCATGATGATGGTGTGTCTGTGTGTATGTTTGCATTTTTACTGTATTTAAATTTTTTCCTCCAGAATACTTAGTGGGAAAGCAGAGTTTCCCATTTTCTTCCTTATTGCAGAAGGTCACATTGTTGATTGAACAATGCAGACTTCAAAAGAGTGATTGTCTCTAAACTGCTTCCCCTTAATACTGCTACTCTGTCAGACTACTTTCTCTTCTCTCTAACTTCTTTCACACCACCAATATCAATGCAGGTTTGGGAGTTTAACCCCCTGATCCAGTGGCATAGTAACATAGATTATTTTTCAGATTTGCAGAAAGTACTGCAAGACTTCAGGGCAAGACGCAGAGCAAGAGGAGTAGTTTTGATCAGTAGTGCTCCAGTCGTGGTAATTCTCATCCATTTCTCTGTGGATGCTGTTCAAGACAATTTCCAAACTGCAAGATGTAACAGTAAAAGCCGAGAGTTTAGCATGTTGGGTTTGGGATGGGGCAGGGCAAGGCCTGGCAGGATGACTCTGTGTGGCTGGGACAGAGGAGGAGACCCCTGGAGCTTGAAGAGGTGACCGTGCTTACCTTGGGAGCAAAGCCAGCTCTGCACCCCAGTATCGACCTCCCCTTGGGTTCCTGAAACTGCTGGACTCTTCCTCTGTCTTCCATGCTGCTACTGGGTTGTTGCCCAGATGATCTGGCTTTTCTTCACTAGTCAAGGAATACTGTTCTCGGTTTTGTGGGAACTCAAAGAGACAGAGACAGAATCCACTTCTTCTGTGGAAGAATGGAGTAATAGAGTAACTACATTAACAAACCTCTTCCATAATGAGATTAAGAAAAGATTTTTGGGTTTTCGTGTGCTTTTAAAAAATATCTATTTATTTGGCTGTACTGGGTCTTAGTTGCGGCAGCACAGGATCTTGGAGTTGCAGTGTGCATGTGAACTCTTGGTTGAGCTGGGGCATGTGAACTGTTTGTACCACATGGGATCTAGTTCCCCAACCAGGGAGCAGACCCAGACCCCCTTCCCTGGAAGCACAGAGTCTTAGCTGCTGGGCCACCAGGGAAGTCCCTAGAAAAAAAATTGATTAGGTGTACATCCTCTCTTCTGCCATCACAACTCAGAAATCAGCAAATAAAATTCCTTTGGAATAGGGCTTCTCTGGTGAGCTAATTTTAGGCTTAGATTTTGTGGGTAAAATTGTTTTTTCCTTTCAATTAAACTCCCTCAACAGAGATCTCACTTCTATTATGTAGAGACATCAGCACAAATTTCCCTCGATTCTATACAATACCCACAAAGGCTGACTTTGAGATATCTACAGTGTTGCAACGTCCTTCTTTCCAATTTTTATTTCCCCTCAGACGAATACATTTCCACAATGACGTGTAACTACTACTTGGACTCATTTGATGTATTGTTCAGAGAACCTTTCTAAGCCTTAATAACATTTTCACTTCTGTTTGCTATTGTGGTGTATGGTGCTGACACACTCGGAAAGTTTGTGGTCTTTCCCAGCACCTGCTTTTTTCAAATATGCAATTGAATTTTTCACAGCTGAACTCTAACATTTCTCTCCTAACTGAGCGAAGTTTCACAACACATTTGAAATATTTCTGAGCCTGGGCATATGTTCCTGTTTATCCAACATGAAGCTGAGGCCTCTTTGAACTTTCATCTCCTGATAATGTGCCTCATATTTTAACATCATAACACTCTAAGATTGGAACTGTTTGGAGGTTTTTGTGCTTTCCAAAAGCTTGTCTCCTGTTCCTCTTCTCCATGTTTCTCCTCTCTCATTTTAAGCAGCTGTGTAAGGGCTGCAATATCAGAGTGTATCTGTGGTCAGTGCCAATAAACCTTTGATATGTACCCTCTGTTTTCTCAGTGGGGAATTTTCTAAGAATCTTTAATCTTACACATACTCAAAATCCTGCAAGACCTCCTCATGAGTTCCAGTACACCTTCGTGGTGTCAGAAGCCCAATCTATGCCAAATGGCTTTGCTCCTGAGTTGAGTCCCTTCACTTTTTTTTCTCTCAGATGCATTTCCAGCCCCCTATTCATTCTATCAGAAGATGTGTTGCTTCCTATAGATAATGAGAGCTAACATAGGACAAGCTTATCTCTATTAAGATGTGAAATGGTGTGGGTACAGGTTGAATATACTAAAATTCTAAGGCTCATCTGGAATCTGTCAGGTTTGACTTTTTATCTTTTGTGAGTTTTTTTTTTTTTCCCAAAGAAATCTGGCTCAGAGAAATCTGAAAATGACTTTTCTTTGGCTCTTTAACACCTTCTTAACACACCACAAGAGTATTATCCAGGATGCATTTGGCCCCCTATCTGCCATGAAACCTCGGTGAGATATTTCTCTGGAGTTCTTCCAAAGCTGGAGGAGCCCACATGGCATACTTTTACACCTCTAGGAAAGAAAGAAGGTATTCAAGCTACGTTTGTTGACTGATTTCTTGGTTGACTCCAAAATACCAGCTTTATTTGAGCAGTGGTACCTTATGCTAGGAAAATACTACCTTCTCAGTCCTTTTTGATAGTTGGGCATATTCTTCAACTTTTTTTTGTCTTCTCCTCCTTCCTCTTCTTATAATAGGCATAATAAGTCTCTCACGTGATTTCTAAAGGAATGGATAAAGTGATCAAGTGTTTTAAGACACAGTAATTATTTGGGTTGCACAAAAGCAAAACTTAAGCATTGTTGTCCAAAAGATTAGAACCTCCAATTTTAACAAAATTTACAATTACAACACCTCATGTGAACAGATATGTATTTCTTTAATGTTGTCTGCACTATTAATTACCTTTGAGTTCTTCATAAAAAGAACAATTTGTGAATTTGTGAATCCATGATGTTATCATAATTATGCTTTTGTCTTCCTGAAAATTTATTTACTCAAGTGGTTGGGCAAAAATGGACTTCTCAGCAATTCTTTTTCTCCATCTATATTTAAAAGCTTAATTTTTCTATATGCCTGTTATCTATGATTATATTTACAAAGAAGAAAATTGCAATTAATCTGTTTGGTATAGATATGCTGACTAAATAATTGTATCATTTGGATCTGGAATCTACTCTCAGGCCTAAAATACCTGACTAAACTGTCTATACTGTATACTGGCAGTGTTGTTTGGATTACTAGATAAGGCTTCTTGAATTTTTTTTTTTTTTTGGCCATACCACACAGTTTGTGGGATCAAAGCCAGCCACCCTCCCTGACAGTGAAAGTGCAGGGTTACAACCACTGGACTACAAGGGCATTCCCTGACATTTTTAATTAGAAAGATGACACAATCACTTTTAATTCCCAGGAAATTCAGGACAGCATAAAATCTCATCATAAGGAAATTTTGCCCTTAGTTTGATTATATTAAAATAATAATGTGTTCCTAGCTAAGAGTCAGATCAACTCACATAACTTAGAAAATCTGCACAAACATTCTCCATATATGTGGTCAGTGGTCATGTGAGGCAGCTAAATCTATCTGCTCCCTTTAGTATTCAGTGTATTCCATATTTCTCCTAAGTTTGTATTTGTTTTTGTTTTGTTTTAATTAATTTTTATTGGCGTATAGTTGATTTACAGTATTATATCAGTTTTTACTGTACAGCAAAGTGAATCAGTTTTATATATATATATTTATATATATACACATAAGTCCACTTTTTTTTAGATTCTGTTCCCATAAGGTCATTACAGAAAACTGAGTAGAGTTCCATGTGTTATACAGTAGGTTCTTATTAGTCATCTATTTTATATATATATAGTAGTGTGTATACGTCAATCCCAATCTCCCAATTTATCCCTCCTGACCTCCCTACTTCCTCCCTTGGTAACTAAGTTTGTTTTCTACATCTGTAACTCTATTTCTGTTCTTTCCTAAGTTTTTGATAGACTAAATTATGTTTTGAATCAAAGATTTTATAAAGACTTATTAGAAATGGATCAAGGTCTACATTTCCATTTTTTGCATAAGCATTTAGGGATCATCACATAACTGATTCTCCTTCTAATCTATTTTCTAATTCATTTTTCACACATTTGTTATGTACTTGCTCATTCAGCTATTATATCTCAAAATCCTAGAAAGTCCTACACAAATTAGTCTTTTAAATAACTGCCAAGTTAATTGAGTATAAGAGTATTTAGCTTTACTTTTTCCTGCAATTCATGTAACCTGTATATCATTGGCATCTTCCAAGGGCTTTTAATTACAATAAGATATCTGTGCAGTGTAACACCACTGACTATGTGTACTATCCTCCTGGGCACAAAATTAAGATGTATACCAGAGATACATGAAAGAAAATCTACCAATTCATGTAATCTTACTAAAAAAATAACTTCCAAAGGTGTGCCTCAGAGATCTTGTGGGTTCAGTTCCAGACCACCGCAATAAAGTGACTATCACAACAGTGTGAATGTCACATGAATTTTTTGGTTCCCAATTGCACATAAAAGTTATAGACTACAGTCTAATAAGTGTGCAATATGTCTAAAACAATGTTCATATCTTAAGTCAAAGCTACTTTATTGCTAAAAAAAAAAAAAAAAAAACCTCTGAACCATCATGTGAAGCCTTCAGCAAGATGTAATCTTTTTGCTAGTGGTGGGTCTTGCCTTGATGTTCATGGCTGATGATTGATAAGGGTGATGGTTGCTGAAGATTAGGGTGACTGTGGCAATTTCTTCAAATAAGATGGTGGTGAAGTGTGCCTTATCAATCGACTCTTTTATGAATGATTTCTCTGTAGCATGCAATGCTATTTGATAGCATTTTACCCACAGAAGAACTTCTTTTGAAATTGGAGTGAGTCCCATCAAACTCTACTACTGTTTTATCAACTAAGTTTATGTAATATTCTATAGCTTTTGCTGTCGTTTCAACAGTCTTCACAGCATCTTCACCAAGAGTAGATTCCATCTCGTGAAATTATTCTATTCATCTGTAAGAAGGAACTCTTTTTCCCTTAAAGTTTTATAACAAAATTTTAGCAATTCAATTCTTCGGGCTCCACTTCAAATTCTGGTTTTCTTGCTATTTCCCCCACATTTGCAGTGACTTCTTCCACTGAAGTCTTGAACTCCTCGAAGTCATCTATGCAGGCTAGAGTCAACTTCTTTTAAATTCTTTTAAACGCTGATATTTTGACCTCTTCCCATGAATCGTTAATGTTGTTAATGGTATCTAAAACTGTGAAATTTTAGAGAAGGTTTCTAATTTATATCACCCAGATTCATTGAGGAATCACTATGACAGCTAATAGCCTTAAAAAATATTTTTCTTAAATAATAAGTCTTGAAATTGAAATTATTCCTTGATGAATGGGCTGAAGAATAGATATTATGTTAGCAGGCATCAAAACAACATGAATCTTATGATATATCTCCATCAGAGCTCTTGTATGACCAGGTGAATTGTCAATGAGCAGTAGCATTTTGAAAGGAATCTTTTGTCTGAGCTGTAGGTCTCACCAGTGGGCTTAAAATATTCAGTAACCTATACTGTAAACAGATGTGCTGTCATCCAGGCTTTGTTGTTCCATTTAGAGGGCATAAACAGAGTATATTTGGCATAATTGTTAAGGACCCTAAGATTTTCAGAATGGCAAATGAACATTTGGCTTCAACTTAAAGTCACCAGCTGCATTAGCCCCTAGCAAGAGAGTCAGCTAGTCTTTTGAAGTTTGAAGCCAGGCATTGATTTCTCCTTTCTAACTAGGAAAGTCCTAGATGGCATCTTCTTCCAGTATAAGGCTGTCTCATATCACTGAAAATCTATTGTTTAACGTAGCCACTTTTATCCATTATCTTAGCTAGATCTTCTGAACGACTTGTTGCAGTTTCCACATCAGCACTTGCTGCTTTACTTTGCCTTTCTGTGTCATGGAGATGGCTTCTCTCTTTAAAACTTGTGAACCAGTTGCTGCTAGTTTCATTCAGACTTTTCTTCTGCAGCTTCCTCACCTCTCTCAGCCTTCCCAGGATTGAAGAGAGTCAGAGCCTTGCTGTAGCTTAGGCTTTGGCTTAAGGGGATGTTGTGGCTGATTTGATCTTCTGTCCTGACCACTACAACTTTCTCCATATCAGCAGTCTTTCTTACATTTGTGTGTTCACTGGAATAGCACTTTTAATTTCTTTCAAGAACTTCTCTTTTGCATTCACAACTTGGCTAACTTTGAGCACTGGAGACCTAGCTTTTGGCCTATCCTGGTATTCGTGCCTCCCTCACCAAGCTTAATAATTTTCAGCTTTTGATTTAAAGTGAGAGACTTGCCCCTCTCCCTGTCACTTTAACACTTAGGAGGACATTGTAGGATTATTTACTGACCTAATGTCAATATTGTTGGGTCTCAGGGAATAAAGAGGCAAGAGCAGAGGAAAAGAGACTGGAAAATGGCCAAACACAAACAACGTGTATCAGTTAAGTTCACTGTCTGTCTCCTATGTGCACAGTTTATGGGCTTCCCTGGTGGCTCAGAGGTTAAAGCGTCTGCCTCCAATGCGGGAGACCCGGGTTCGATCCCTGGGTCGGGAAGATCCCCTGGAGAAGGAAATGGCAATCCACTCCAGTATTCTTGCCTGGAGAATCCCATGGACAGAGAAGGCTAGTAGGTTACAGTCCATGGGGTCGCAAAGAGTCGGACACGACTGAGAGACTTCACCTCACACCTCACCTCAAAGCAATTGCAGTAGTAAATATCAAAGATCACTGACCACAGATCACCACAACAAATACACAATAATGAAAATGTGAAATACTGCCAGAATTATCAAAATGTGGCACAGGGTCACAAAATGAGAAAATGTTGTTGGAAAATAGTGCCTAGAGACTTATTCTACATAGGGTTGCTGTAAACCTTGAGTTTGTGAAAACATAGCATCTATGAAGCCTAATAAAACAGGGTATGTCTGAACATGAAAACTGAGAAAAGAAGGAGAACTAAGAATTGAAGAATGAAGTAGTCATAGGGTAGCAACGCTACTGTTTAAGTGAAACTAGCATTATTTTCAGGTAAACATTTCTCTTCAGCTAAACAGAGGTCAATAAAATTATTGTAGCTATAATTATAATGCACAACACAAATTTCAAAATGATTCTGAAGAGAAAAAACCAAATGTTCAAAATAGTGTTTTACTTTCTTTTTTTTTTTTTTTAATTTAATTTTATTTTACTTTACAGTACTCTACTGGTTTTGGCATACATTGACATGAATCCGCCACGGGTGTACACGAACTCCCAAACATGAACCCCCCTCCCTCCTCCCACCCCAGTGTTTTACTTTCAATAGGTGAAACTGAACATTCACATTATGTTAACAAATGATGAAGGGTAGGGGTGGGAGGTAGGCAAAAAGCAGTGGAAGCTTGTTAAATGCCTTATCTTAAATAAAGAAATATTCTGTAGATGAGTTGCTTACTTTCAGTTTCTGATATTATTTTTCAAATTATAAGTAGTTATTGTTTATTATATATATATCACTTGAAAACAGCTTCTACTTACTGATTTAATTTTTTCTGTGTCTTTTTGTTTTTCTGATATTTATGAAATGCATCAGTTTTTATGCACTCAATTAAGCTATTACTTGGATATATTCTGCAAAATGAAATTCTAGTAGTGCTTTTTCTAAGTACATAAAACAGAATTTTTATTCAATCAGGATTCAATGATGAAAGCTAAAACCAAAATTTAATTTGTATTTTCCCCCAAGAATCTATTGTTAAAGCTGCCAATTACTAGTAAAAGAGTCAAACATAATAACAAATGAAGATTGAAGAGGAGTAATCCATGGATAGAGGAAGATTGTATATGTTGGTTTTGTCTATGATATTATTGAGACTTACCAACATAGGGGAATGAATCTTGCTGAGATGCAGTTATTAAACCAGAGAACGAAGGAGGAGGCCTGGCCTGTCTTTGCTGAAAGATTTAGTCAGGGTGTATGTGGGAGGATGCGGGAAAGTAAGAGGTGGGGCATCAGCAAGCTGGATTCCCATCTGAGGCCTAGAATGTCTTCTAGATAATGCCCTGACTCCCCCAGATTCAATTAAGTGTTTTAAAACCGGCTTCCTCTTGTCCACATCACAGAAATTCTAAGAGTACTCAGCCAGAGGATAGGTTACCTAAGCTGCTTTTGAGTCATCTCTTAACTCATGACAGGAAGGTAATGAACACTACCTAAGAAAGTACAAAATGAGCATAATGGCAAGCAGTGATATGCCTTTTGCTAAAGCAGTAACTTCACTGGTATTGAAAAGAATATGAGGAAGACCTTGGGAAATAAACACATTTCAATAATCTTAAGTAACTCAGCAATTCCACATTCATATTGCCATTTTGTTTTTACAGAGACAAAAAAGAGGAACTGCCCTTTCAAATGTATAAAGCAACTGGATTCTTCATGTACAATATTACTTTTAAAAAGTATCTTTATTTACATGTATTAGGAACAATAAAGAAAATTTTAAAAGTGGAATGCCCAAAACTGATTTAGGGAATATTCTTCACACATTTGAGGCTGCCTAATCAGACTTCTGCCTAGTGGCTCATTGGTAAAGAATCCACCGGCCAGTGCAGGAGACGCGGGTTAGATCCCTGGGTTGGGAAGATCCCCTAGAGAAAGAAATGCAACTCACTCCAGTATTCTTGCTTGGAAAATTCTATGGACAGAGGAGCCTGGTGGGCTGCAGTCCATAAGACTGCAAAAGAGTCCAACACAACTTAGTGATTAAACAACAGCAATCATACTTCTGAAATATTTTGAAATGATATAGGCAACTTAAAAATTCATTTTTTTGTAAAAGCAATATCAAAAATGTTTTAAAAAGAACAGTCCTGCCTACTTGAAAGCTTCTTGCATTTTATTACCATATCGAATATGAAAAAAAAGGCAACTAATTTTAAAATTCCATAATTACTGTTGTTGTTGTTGTTGTCACACTGCACAGCTTGTGGTAATCCTAGTTCCCCAACCAGGGACTGAACCTCAGCTTTAGGCAGTGACAGCGGAGAGTCCCAACCACTGGACCACTAGGCAATTCCCAAAAAGTTAGTAATTTTTTTTTATCATTAAGTATGAAAGCTGTTAATGTTCTGCCCTTATGAGACTGGCATGACAACTATAACAAAACAATCACTAAAGTTAAAAATCTACCTCAGAAGGAAAGTATCCAAAATGATGGTACTTGTGTTAGGATGATCAGCGTATGGGTGATCTTTTTCTCTGTTTTATTTTCTCAGTTTTCTATAATGTGAATATTATCCTTAAAGTACCACTGATTGAGATCACTATGCTAAGTGCTTTATAAACACTGTCTCATTAATTTTAATGATTAATAACAATCCTTATTTTATACTTGTAGAAGGTACAGCTTAAAAGATTAAAAATCATACCTCAAGCACTTATCATGAAGTAATTTGAAACCTGGTTTGTTGTATCTCAAATACTCACAACGACTATGAAACATTAGGGAATTACAGAACTTTTAAAACAATATTTATTCCCCCTAAATATGATATGATAAGTTAAAAGATAAAGTAAAATAAAACTTTCCTGGACTAGAACTTTGTAAATTAAATGTTTTTGTGAGAAACATAGCAATTCTTTACTTTCTTTACGTTAACTCAATGTCTAACTATTCCTCTTCCCATTGTGCTGCTGGGCAACTCATTGATCGTTCTGAAACTCTTTCTCTGAAAGGCTGCACCAGGGGTTCAATATTATAAACAAGTTTCAAGGGGTTCTGGATATCCCTTGTATATTGGTTGGTACTAAAATGTCCGTTGTCCAAGCCATACATTCCATTCAGGTCTGGGTAACTCTGCAGCTTTTTAAATTATATTTTAGACAGGGGTCTTTGCAGAAACTGGAAACTTGTATCCATTCCTCCTTGGGGTCTTGTAATCTCCTTGGGGTACTGTCAGAAAATAGAAACTAGGTTGATTGCCCACCCACTTCCCATCAAAATCTGTAAAATCTCTGTTGGCCTTATATGAAAACCACCATTTCCCCTAATTACTTGTGAAAGGTAAGGAAGAGTTAAATTGTCCACAACCAATCTCCTATAAATTAGCTTCCCAAAGAGAGCTGGACTGCTGCAAAGCTCCATGAAAAACTGCTTGTGATCTATATTTAAGGCCACTTGGCAGTCTCAAGGCTCAGACCCCAGTTCCTCACCCCATTATGCCAGGCAAGGGGCCACTGATTCCACAACTATGAAGGCACAGGGGCAGATTCTTTGCTAATTAGCCACAATTTGCACCTACCTGACTCCTAGGAAAGGGACTGGCATTCTTTCCAGCTGTGAACATCAACCTGACAACTTAGAACCATAGCAAAGGTCCTACTTATTACACTGCTATCTAACCTGGTTTTTAATCCCCTCAGTGAAGGGATTGGCCCCTTTCAGTCTGTTGGGACCAAATTGGAGCCTCTGGAAAAGCTGAGTCACTGGGAACCCCCGCCGGCGGTATAGCTCGACCAATCAGCAAAATCCCCGTAGCCCTGGCCTGAGCAAATCAGGAAAACCCTGCCCATACCAGACCTGAGCCAATCCGAATAGGGATGCGAGATTTGAAAATCCCACGCGCCTATAGCTTACCAATCATCACCCGCCAGCTATGCTGTTACAGAAACAAAGAACCGCCTGTATAAAAGTAGCTGTGATTCAGAGCTCGGGGCTCTCGCCAAGACTCCACTGCGCTGGATGAGACCTGAGCCCTAGCTCAAGCTAGCAATAAACCCCTTTATGCTTTTGCATTGCCGTGGCCATCTTATTTCTCTGTTTTGGCGACTCAGACCTCGGGCATAACAAGTCCTGCTACATAAAAGCATCTGGAGAAGACAATGGCAACCCACTCCAGTACTCTTGCCTGGAAAGTCCCATTGATGGAGGAGCCTGGTGGGCTGCAGTCTATGGGGTTGCGAAGAGTCAGACACGACTGAGCAACTTCCCTTTCACTTTTCACTTTCATGCATTGGAGAAGGAAATGGCAACCCACTCCAGTGTTCCTGCCTGGAGAATCCCAGGGATGGGGGAGCCTGATGGGCTGCCGTGTATAGGGTCGCAGAGTTGGATACGACTGAAGCAACTTAGCAGCAGCAGCAGCAGACTGCTGTGAGGTGCTCCAAGGCCCCTGTTCCTGTCCCTTCCCTATTTCCCAGGAAATGCTGCTTAAGCAAGCCTGACATTTGAGATGTGTGGCCACTTGACCTTGTTTACATAATACTTTGACTACATCAAATGAAAAAAATTTTTGTTGCTAACACAAAGGGTATAAAATGGTATATCAAGTGTTTTTAATATCCTTTTTTTTTTTTTGCCATTAATGGACTGAGCATCTTTCCATATGTTTATTGATCATTTTTGTTTCCATCTTCAGTGAAATTCTTGTTCACAGTTTTTGCCATTTTTCATATTAATTGGTTGAAATTTACTGAAAGCCAACCTTCTGTTTCTTATATGTGATGCAAACCTTTTTGCCCATTGTTTCTTTTCTAACTTTATTTATAGTATTGGTGTTCACAAAGAATTTACATTTTCACTCCCAAATTTTATCCAAGCTTTGATACCATATTTTCTTTCTTTCTTTTAAAATATAGGATCTTATTTGTTACTCTCAGAAAATCTTATTTTTGACTGGACTCAGACTAGCATAGAAACTCTTAGAGAGAGTAGCCTCTGTCTCTTGGAATTGTTCCTGGCATTCCTCGCTGGTCTCCCGTTCACTAGGCTGAAAGTTTAGCACATTCTTCAACCTCTTCCTTTTTTTTTTTAGTAAGCTATTTCTTCAGAGCAATCCTTGATGTTTTGTGTTATAGAATCCATGGAGTAACAGGACATAGAATTTGGGCACTCTGGTTCTGGGTTTCTTTCTTTGTGCAATGCCTTTCTCACAGCATCATGTTGGACATCATCTTTGTAGAGAGATTGAAAACTTTGCAGATGCTTTTAGCTTTTTTGAACTAAATGTCAACGAGGTGAAGCAATGAGGTGCAGCAGTATCAATCATTCAAGGAATTTCCTTCTCTCTGTTTTAAAAAGTAACCAAGTTGAATCATTGAAAAACAGGTTTACCATCCACAACACAACCTGAACAGATGTGTACCTTTCTTCTCCTATTCTCCTCCATCTATCATGGGAAAACTCCCTACTCAGTAGCAGATGAACATGACCATGGATTAAGACACCCTGGGACAGGCAGAAACCTTTTTGTCATTCCCACCACTGATTGAAACCACATAATTCCTCCACTTTTCATTCAGAGCATCTGTGTCCACATGTGTGCCGTGTCGTGTGCTTAGTGACTCAGCATGTCTGACTCTTTCCGACCCCGTGGACTGTAGCCCGTCAGGCTCCTCTGTCTATGACGATTCTCCAGGCAAGAATACTGGAGTGGATTGCCATGCCTTCCTCCAGGGATCTTCCCAACCCAGGGATGGAACCTAGGTCTCCCGAATCGCAGACAGATTCTTTACCGTTTGAGCCAGGCTTCTTAACAAAGGTGTGGTGCTTTTTTTGTTCATTGTCTATTTTAGTGAATTTCTGGCAGCTAGTATCCTGAAGCAGCTGTTTTTCCTGAAACACCTTGTGAAAAGTGTTAGTCACTCAATCGTGTCTGACTGTTTGTGACCCCATGGACTCTATCTCGCCAGACTCCTCTGGCCATGGGATTCTCCAGGCAAGAATACTAGAGTGTGTTGCCATGCCCTTCTCCAAGGGATCTTTCCCACCCAGGGACTGATTTCTGGTCTCCGGCATTCCAGGCAGATTCTTTACCATCTGAGCTATCAGGGAAGCCCCCAAAGCAAGTGAAAGTGTGAGTTGCTCAGGCTTGTGAAAGAGCCAATCTTATATTTCTACGTATGGTTTGGACATCTTCCATTTCACGTGTAAAATGAACTCATCTTACTTTTCTCTTAAGAGCTCTTTTCTCCCAACTTTTCTGCCTTGCAGGGTCTCAAACTGCTGTAGGGTAATAACTTGAAACAAAGTCAATTTTTGCTTTTCTTTCCTTTTCTTTAACCTTTAGGTCCTTTCTAAAGACAACAAGTCAAAACACATTTGATGCCAAACAGACACATCATGATCTACTCCTTTGGCATTTTTCAGAGTTGATTGAGAAAATATTTTATTGTTATTTTTCTTGTTCAGTTGGAGCAGAAAAATGTTTAGGCAAATAAACTATTATGTGCCAGTTTTTAGCTATATTGTAAAATGTTTCTATGATTATTTAATATGCAGATAAACTCCCTTATTTATGTTTCCAAATTAAAGGGATCTCTGCAAGCCTCCTTCCTTGACCTTTTTTTGTACTTGTCTCTTTTTTTGAATTCTGTTTATTTTATTTTTCAATTTATTTGGAAACATTTTCAAATTAGAAAAATATTTAGAAACCAGAAACCTATATTTAAACAAATATTTTTTTGTTGTTTTGAGATTTTTTTCATAATTTAAAAAATTTTTTATTTCTTAGTTGAAGGCTTTATAGAACTGTTGGTTTCTGCCAAACATCAGCATGAATCAGCCATAGGTATATATATATCCCCTCCCTCTTGAACCTCCGTCCTACTTCTCTCTCCATCCTATCCCTCTAGGTTGTTACAGAGCTGTATGACTCAGGGAACTCAAACCGGGACTTTCTTGACCTTTTAATAGAACATTTTTGTGAATATGAGGGTGCTCTAGAGACAGCCCTGCATCCAAAAAGATGTAGCTCTCTCTCCAGACTACCCATTTTTCTATGTGGTTACCTCCAGTCCTATCTATGGGAATTTCTGTGCAAATGTACTGTGTGTTGCCTTTCTACTTGAGCCATACAATCATCAAAATTTTATTTTTCTGTAGCCAGTTAGGTAGAAGAAAAAAATCAACTGTGATTATAATTTTAATGAAGCAGAATTTACATTGTTTCCAGGCTGTCTGCCAATTTGTTATTTAGGAAAGTTAACCCAGATGCAGCTTAATCAGTTTGTCTTTTTTTTTTTTTTTAATTACAAAAAAATTCACTTGTCAAGATCAGATGAAGGGTAATAATATCCCCTTAATGGTTTTGCATACTAGACAGGAGTCAGTCCCTAACTTCAGTGAATAGGAACCAGTTGGAGGTCCTAATGGGCCCTTCTCTGCTCCTAGTCATGGTCTAAAATCTTTACACTCTCTCCTCTCCTGCCCAACCCATTTCTGTTGGCTTCAGCAAATCCAGCAGTAGCTAGGGTGTGTGGTCTCTTGATCAAATAACTTGGGAAACAAAATACGACCTCATTTTTGTGATAATTCTTCCCCTGAGCCATAAAAGTTTTCATTATATTAAAATTGTCTTGAATTTTACATTCTCACAGAACATTAGGATCACAGCTTAACGTTTCACAATTAATTTACAGAGCTGATTCCTGTAGCCATTTCATGTTCTATCATATTTCTGTCAATTAAAATGTGTGCGTATGCAAATCACTAGAATATTGTAATGCCATACTGAGATACCAAAAGTTTGTGGTGAGACAGGGTAATGTGGCCCCTGCTCCTAGATGTCCACCCAGAAGTAAAATTATACTGATAAGCCTAGTGTGTAATGCAAAATCAAGAGGCAGATTAGCTTATCTCAGTCCCAAACACATTGATTTCTGTGCTGTGGTTAGTCGCTCAATCGTGTCCGACTCTTCATGACCCCATGGACTGTAGCCTGCCAGGCTCCTCTGTCCATGGGGGTTCTCCAGGCAAGAATTACTGGAGTGGGTTGCCATGGCCTCCTCCAGGGGATCTTCCCAACCCAGGGATGGAACCCAGGTCTCCTGCATTTCAGGCAGATTCTTTACTGTCTGACCCACCAGGGAAACCCAAGAATATTGGAGTGGGTAACCTATCTGTTCTCCAGGGATCTCCCCAACCTAGGAATCAAACTGGGGTCTCCTGTATTGTAGGTGGATTCTTTACTAGCTGAGCTACCAGGGAAACCCAAACACATTGATTATTCTCTTGTAAAAGAATAAAAACTTCAGGTTCCATTTTATGTCCTCTACCAAATTGTAAATGAATACACCTCTGCCGTGCTCTTTTCTTAACTGCAACCCTATCCCATTTGCTCCCTTTCACCAGCTCCAACAAGTAGGTAATTTTATGATGTGTGTATCCTGGCTCTGTTTGCTTTCATATCCTTTCCTTGCTCTTCCCCTGGTCTGCTCTATATTATAACACTAGTTCCCATGCTTGCTGTCTTCAGACTGGATTGGGGAGGAATAAGCCACCTATCTCTCTTCTTCCTTCCCTGCCAGCAGCTTCATGAATCCAACTCTTGGCAGGCGGGCCAAATGATAGTTCCAGCTTCCACTAGTGCTGGGAACACTGCCTTTGCCTTTTATCCCATCAGTTGTGGGCGAGGGTGGCTTCCTGCTGTAGTTAATCTTTGAATCGCCCCAGTGTCCCTTGTTTAGTATCTCAGCTCTTTCGTCACCCACAGAATCAATTTTCTGCATTAAGGCTCTTTAACTGCTCAGGTGGTTTCTGTTTCCTGGCTAGACTTTGATGATACACATAATTTCCTCAGTACATATGAAATAACCTTTTAGGCTTTAAAAGAAATTCTCTATAAAGACTAAAAAATTATTCAGTCACCCACAGAGGACAAATCCAAAAATATAACTGTCACTGGGGAAGCCCAGGAATGTGCAACTTTTTAATTTACTCTGATACATCTGCTNCTTTTTTTTTTTTTGCCATTAATGGACTGAGCATCTTTCCATATGTTTATTGATCATTTTTGTTTCCATCTTCAGTGAAATTCTTGTTCACAGTTTTTGCCATTTTTCATATTAATTGGTTGAAATTTACTGAAAGCCAACCTTCTGTTTCTTATATGTGATGCAAACCTTTTTGCCCATTGTTTCTTTTCTAACTTTATTTATAGTATTGGTGTTCACAAAGAATTTACATTTTCACTCCCAAATTTTATCCAAGCTTTGATACCATATTTTCTTTCTTTCTTTTAAAATATAGGATCTTATTTGTTACTCTCAGAAAATCTTATTTTTGACTGGACTCAGACTAGCATAGAAACTCTTAGAGAGAGTAGCCTCTGTCTCTTGGAATTGTTCCTGGCATTCCTCGCTGGTCTCCCGTTCACTAGGCTGAAAGTTTAGCACATTCTTCAACCTCTTCCTTTTTTTTTTTAGTAAGCTATTTCTTCAGAGCAATCCTTGATGTTTTGTGTTATAGAATCCATGGAGTAACAGGACATAGAATTTGGGCACTCTGGTTCTGGGTTTCTTTCTTTGTGCAATGCCTTTCTCACAGCATCATGTTGGACATCATCTTTGTAGAGAGATTGAAAACTTTGCAGATGCTTTTAGCTTTTTTGAACTAAATGTCAACGAGGTGAAGCAATGAGGTGCAGCAGTATCAATCATTCAAGGAATTTCCTTCTCTCTGTTTTAAAAAGTAACCAAGTTGAATCATTGAAAAACAGGTTTACCATCCACAACACAACCTGAACAGATGTGTACCTTCCTTCTCCTATTCTCCTCCATCTATCATGGGAAAACTCCCTACTCAGTAGCAGATGAACATGACCATGGATTAAGACACCCTGGGACAGGCAGAAACCTTTTTGTCATTCCCACCACTGATTGAAACCACATAATTCCTCCACTTTTCATTCAGAGCATCTGTGTCCACATGTGTGCCGTGTCGTGTGCTTAGTGACTCAGCATGTCTGACTCTTTCCGACCCCGTGGACTGTAGCCCGTCAGGCTCCTCTGTCTATGACGATTCTCCAGGCAAGAATACTGGAGTGGATTGCCATGCCTTCCTCCAGGGATCTTCCCAACCCAGGGATGGAACCTAGGTCTCCCGAATCGCAGACAGATTCTTTACCGTTTGAGCCAGGCTTCTTAACAAAGGTGTGGTGCTTTTTTTGTTCATTGTCTATTTTAGTGAATTTCTGGCAGCTAGTATCCTGAAGCAGCTGTTTTTCCTGAAACACCTTGTGAAAAGTGTTAGTCACTCAATCGTGTCTGACTGTTTGTGACCCCATGGACTCTATCTCGCCAGACTCCTCTGGCCATGGGATTCTCCAGGCAAGAATACTAGAGTGTGTTGCCATGCCCTTCTCCAAGGGATCTTTCCCACCCAGGGACTGATTTCTGGTCTCCGGCATTCCAGGCAGATTCTTTACCATCTGAGCTATCAGGGAAGCCCCCAAAGCAAGTGAAAGTGTGAGTTGCTCAGGCTTGTGAAAGAGCCAATCTTATATTTCTACGTATGGTTTGGACATCTTCCATTTCACGTGTAAAATGAACTCATCTTACTTTTCTCTTAAGAGCTCTTTTCTCCCAACTTTTCTGCCTTGCAGGGTCTCAAACTGCTGTAGGGTAATAACTTGAAACAAAGTCAATTTTTGCTTTTCTTTCCTTTTCTTTAACCTTTAGGTCCTTTCTAAAGACAACAAGTCAAAACACATTTGATGCCAAACAGACACATCATGATCTACTCCTTTGGCATTTTTCAGAGTTGATTGAGAAAATATTTTATTGTTATTTTTCTTGTTCAGTTGGAGCAGAAAAATGTTTAGGCAAATAAACTATTATGTGCCAGTTTTTAGCTATATTGTAAAATGTTTCTATGATTATTTAATATGCAGATAAACTCCCTTATTTATGTTTCCAAATTAAAGGGATCTCTGCAAGCCTCCTTCCTTGACCTTTTTTTGTACTTGTCTCTTTTTTTGAATTCTGTTTATTTTATTTTTCAATTTATTTGGAAACATTTTCAAATTAGAAAAATATTTAGAAACCAGAAACCTATATTTAAACAAATATTTTTTTGTTGTTTTGAGATTTTTTTCATAATTTAAAAAATTTTTTATTTCTTAGTTGAAGGCTTTATAGAACTGTTGGTTTCTGCCAAACATCAGCATGAATCAGCCATAGGTATATATATATCCCCTCCCTCTTGAACCTCCGTCCTACTTCTCTCTCCATCCTATCCCTCTAGGTTGTTACAGAGCTGTATGACTCAGGGAACTCAAACCGGGACTTTCTTGACCTTTTAATAGAACATTTTTGTGAATATGAGGGTGCTCTAGAGACAGCCCTGCATCCAAAAAGATGTAGCTCTCTCTCCAGACTACCCATTTTTCTATGTGGTTACCTCCAGTCCTATCTATGGGAATTTCTGTGCAAATGTACTGTGTGTTGCCTTTCTACTTGAGCCATACAATCATCAAAATTTTATTTTTCTGTAGCCAGTTAGGTAGAAGAAAAAAATCAACTGTGATTATAATTTTAATGAAGCAGAATTTACATTGTTTCCAGGCTGTCTGCCAATTTGTTATTTAGGAAAGTTAACCCAGATGCAGCTTAATCAGTTTGTCTTTTTTTTTTTTTTTAATTACAAAAAAATTCACTTGTCAAGATCAGATGAAGGGTAATAATATCCCCTTAATGGTTTTGCATACTAGACAGGAGTCAGTCCCTAACTTCAGTGAATAGGAACCAGTTGGAGGTCCTAATGGGCCCTTCTCTGCTCCTAGTCATGGTCTAAAATCTTTACACTCTCTCCTCTCCTGCCCAACCCATTTCTGTTGGCTTCAGCAAATCCAGCAGTAGCTAGGGTGTGTGGTCTCTTGATCAAATAACTTGGGAAACAAAATACGACCTCATTTTTGTGATAATTCTTCCCCTGAGCCATAAAAGTTTTCATTATATTAAAATTGTCTTGATGAATTTTACATTCTCACAGAACATTAGGATCACAGCTTAACGTTTCACAATTAATTTACAGAGCTGATTCCTGTAGCCATTTCATGTTCTATCATATTTCTGTCAATTAAAATGTGTGCGTATGCAAATCACTAGAATATTGTAATGCCATACTGAGATACCAAAAGTTTGTGGTGAGACAGGGTAATGTGGCCCCTGCTCCTAGATGTCCACCCAGAAGTAAAATTATACTGATAAGCCTAGTGTGTAATGCAAAATCAAGAGGCAGATTAGCTTATCTCAGTCCCAAACACATTGATTTCTGTGCTGTGGTTAGTCGCTCAATCGTGTCCGACTCTTCATGACCCCATGGACTGTAGCCTGCCAGGCTCCTCTGTCCATGGGGGTTCTCCAGGCAAGAATTACTGGAGTGGGTTGCCATGGCCTCCTCCAGGGGATCTTCCCAACCCAGGGATGGAACCCAGGTCTCCTGCATTTCAGGCAGATTCTTTACTGTCTGACCCACCAGGGAAACCCAAGAATATTGGAGTGGGTAACCTATCTGTTCTCCAGGGATCTCCCCAACCTAGGAATCAAACTGGGGTCTCCTGTATTGTAGGTGGATTCTTTACTAGCTGAGCTACCAGGGAAACCCAAACACATTGATTATTCTCTTGTAAAAGAATAAAAGCTTCAGGTTCCATTTTATGTCCTCTACCAAATTGTAAATGAATACACCTCTGCCGTGCTCTTTTCTTAACTGCAACCCTATCCCATTTGCTCCCTTTCACCAGCTCCAACAAGTAGGTAATTTTATGATGTGTGTATCCTGGCTCTGTTTGCTTTCATATCCTTTCCTTGCTCTTCCCCTGGTCTGCTCTATATTATAACACTAGTTCCCATGCTTGCTGTCTTCAGACTGGATTGGGGAGGAATAAGCCACCTATCTCTCTTCTTCCTTCCCTGCCAGCAGCTTCATGAATCCAACTCTTGGCAGGCGGGCCAAATGATAGTTCCAGCTTCCACTAGTGCTGGGAACACTGCCTTTGCCTTTTATCCCATCAGTTGTGGGCGAGGGTGGCTTCCTGCTGTAGTTAATCTTTGAATCGCCCCAGTGTCCCTTGTTTAGTATCTCAGCTCTTTCGTCACCCACAGAATCAATTTTCTGCATTAAGGCTCTTTAACTGCTCAGGTGGTTTCTGTTTCCTGGCTAGACTTTGATGATACACATAATTTCCTCAGTACATATGAAATAACCTTTTAGGCTTTAAAAGAAATTCTCTATAAAGACTAAAAAATTATTCAGTCACCCACAGAGGACAAATCCAAAAATATAACTGTCACTGGGGAAGCCCAGGAATGTGCAACTTTTTAATTTACTCTGATACATCTGCTGACTTGCTCTATTTAGAATATATTTATTTAAGTATTTTATCATTAAAGTTGATGTAATAAAGGAATTTTGACTTTAATAAAGTTCAAGAAGTTGTAAAATAAAGTTTTACAAAGAGAATTATTTCAGGAGTTTGTGGAGAAGCAAAAATCAGCATATAACATTTTGCATTACTTTTCTCTGATTAACTGGTACAAAATATGAACCCAGTAACAATGAGAGTAGATTCCAAGGTTTCCCACTTAATTTGAAACTGAAACAATGACTTAGAGTAGAGCCCTTTCAAAGCTATGTATGGAAGTATGTATTATTTAATAATAAATACTGACTTGCAGTAAATTGCATCTTGACGTTATTCCTCTGTTTTATAGTATGAGATGCCAGAAATTTGTATAAAATAAGAATAATATTGGGCACGTATGTGTGTTTCTATGTGCACGCCTGTATGTCACACTTCCTGTTTCTTGCTATATATTCCCCTTGAAATAAATGATGAGAGTTCCAAGGAAAAGATGGCACTGATGAGGAGGACTCAGATACGAGAGTGTAATAAAAACAATAAGAATCTGAAGTAACATTTTTAACTATTTAAATTGCTTCCATTCTCCCTTTTTATTTATTTCTAAATCAAAAACTCTAAGCCTAGTTTTTTAATTGCCACATCGCTCTTACAATAATGAAAGCACATGCCATGTATCAATGCCTGCCATGGGCTGTATGTTTTACTTGCCTATTTCTGATCTTTATTATTAATGTTAGACATTTTTACTCTCATTTTACAGATGGAAAAGCTGAGCCTCAAAGATAAATTATTAATCACTTAACATACAGAATTTAGGTGGCAAAGCCAGGATTAAGGACCATGTAGTACTCCTTTCATGTCACTAAATTACTTCTCTGTGAAAGGATGAATGCAAATGGAAAGCATTTTTTGAAACATTTATTTACACATAAGATTCCATTAGGACTTTTTGAAAACTTTAAAGTTGAAAATATTGACCATATTCGACAAAGCTTACAATTTAATTTGAATAACAAAGTGTCCCAAATCACAAGCAGTATTAGAATAAATGGTAACCCAGACTGTGACCATGAGTGTGTCAGAGTAGTGTGGATTAAAAAAATAATCTCTGGATAGTAGGGTCATATTAATGAGGGATGTTTTCTTTGAAGGAGTAAATTATGAAAGACTCTAAAGATAACAGAAGATGCAAAGTACTAAAAGAGAGTTAGGGGATTGATTTGATTAAACCGAGTTTGATCAAAAAGAGAAATGGAATACAGAATAGATAAATTTTGAGAACTAAGCAGACCTTACCAGGGCAATTAGGTAAGAAGATGACATAAAAACATCCAGATTGAAAACAATAAAATAGGAATATGGAGAAGGAAATGGCAACCCACTGCAGTATTCTTGCCTGGGAAATCCCTTGGACAGAGGAGCCTGGCAGACCACAGTCCATGGGGGTCACAAAAAAGAGGACATGACTTATTGACAAACCAACAATGATACAATATCAGAATGTCTACAACATTTAAGATTCACTTTATAGGTTTAATTTACTGGTTTTAATGAAATAATTTAAGAATTTAAGAAGCATTTGAAGTGCTTAAAAAGAGAACCTATTATATTAAATGTATTAATTCAGTTTAATACGTTTAAGGTAGTTTAATTAAGTTTAAACACAGGACCAAACTTTAAACAAAAGGCTTCCTTGAGGGACTTCCCTAGCTGTCCAGTAGTTAAGACCCCATACTTCCAATGCAGGGAGCGTGGGCTTGATCCCTGGTCAGGGAGCTAGATCCCACATGCTGTGTGATGCAGCCATTTAAAAAAAAACACCTTTCTCAAAAGTGACTGTTAAGATTTACTAGTTGTATAAATACAATAATAAGAATGTAAAAATAAATTTAAAAGTTTAAGGAAAACTAAGATTTAAATTTTGTAAAAAAAAAATAGTATTAATTTCAAAACTGAAATACATGCAAACTTTTGTTTTCTGTATATAAAAGCAACCACCAAAGGTAAACAAAAAACTCTCCACCCACCCCTATTTGTTGATGCTGGAACTGCAAATGCCTGACCTTACATTTGATACTACTCTTTCCCAACTCCAGAGCAGATATCCCTAATCAATCCCAGCATACTTGACCTCTGGGCTCAGAAAGTTGCTTGAATAGAACACCCCAACCCACAGTTCCAATCACCTATAGCTGACAGTGAGCTGGAACCAAACTGTCATTTCTTTATTCATGTGTGTATGCATTCATCCATCAACGAGGAGCTAAAGCAGTGTCTACCATATCTCCACACTGGTATGGACCTCAGTCAGCCTTATTTCAGGTGGTCTGGGTGCTCACCCATCTCTTTATAATCCCAAAGAACCCTAGTGTTAGGTAAGGCAACAATTATCATTCCCTTCGAAACCACGGGGTTCCTGAATTGGTCAGGGCTGAGGTTCAAAGCCAGCTCCACCTGAAGCCAGGGCTCTTCCTTTCCAACACAGAGAGACCAAGCACAGGGTCTCAGCACCTTCTCCCATCTGTAGAAGTGATTGGCTTTTACGATCATGTCCACCAGGCTGCTGTGGTTGCTGCGGGCAGCCACTGACAGGGCAGTTTTTCCTTGCTGCAGGTGAGAAAGGAGAAGGGAAGCCAGAGTCTGTGCTCGAGGGTGTGTGGTGGTCTCCAGCTCTGACAACAAACCTTCCTGGCCAAAGCAAACAGTTTCCAGCAGTCTACACTGGAGGACAGAAACGTTTTCTGGGAGAAACTCCAGGTATGGAAAGTCACAGTAGACTAAGGGAATAATAATAATTCTAGCAACCACCCCTTGTGTTCCTTTAGAATAGGAGGCCGAGAAGGAAATGGCAACCCACTCCAGTGTTCTTGCCTGGAGAATCCCAGGGATAGAGGAGCCTAGTAGGCTGCCATCTGTGGGGTCGCACAGAGTCAGACATGACTGAAGCAACTTAGCAGCAACAGCAGCAGAGCTTATAAAACTCAGCCTATGGTTCATGTTGATGTATGGCAGAAACCAACATGATATTCAATGCAGGATGCAGGATGCTTGGGGCTGGTGTATGGGGATGATCTGGAGGGATGATGTGGGGTGGGAGGTGGGAGGGGGGTTCATGTTTGGGAGTTCGTGTAAAAAAATA
>SJYX01004840.1:36282-52565 GCA_006410675.1 Oreotragus oreotragus | reverse complement strand
TTATTTAACTTATATGCAGAGTACATCATGAGAAACGCTGGGCTGGGAGAAGCACAAGCTGGAATCAAGATTGCTGGGAGAAATATCAATAACCTCAGATATGCAGATGACACCACCCTTATGGCAGAAAGGGAAGAGGAACTAAAAAGCCTCTTGATGAAAGTGAAAGAGGAGAGTGAAAAAGTTGGCTTAAAGCTAAACATGCAGAAAACCAAGATTATGACATCTGGTGCCACCACTTCATGGCAAACAGATGGGGAAACAATGGAAACAGTGACAGACTTTATTTTTTTGAGCTCCAAAATCACTGCAGATAGTGACTGCAGGCGTGAAATTAAAAGACGCTTCCTCCTTGGAAGAAAAGTTATGACCAACCTAAATAGCATATTCAAAAGCAGACATATTACTTGGTCAACAAAAGTCTGTCTAGTCAAGGCTATGGTTTTTCCAGTGGTCATGTATGGATGTAAGAGTTGGACTGTGAAGAAAGTTGAGCGCCGAAGAATTGATGCTTTAGAACTGTGGTGTTGGAGAAGACTCTTGAGAGTCGCTTGGACTGCAGGGAGATCCAACCAGTCCATCCTAAAGGAGATCAGTCTGGGGTACTCACTGGAAGGACTGATGTTGAAGCTGAAACTCCAGTACTTTGCCACCTCACGCGAAGAGTTGACTCATTGGAAAAGACCCTGATGCTGGAAGGGATTGGCGGCAGGAGGTGAAGGGAATGACAGAGGATGAGATGGCTGGATGGCATCACTGACTCGATGGACTTGAGTTTGGGTAGACTCCGGGAGTTGGTAATGGACAGGGAGGTCTGGCGTGCTGCAGTTCATGGAGTCACGCAGAGTTGGACATGACTGAGCAACTGAACTGAACATACTGAGTTAGAGACTTAAATCCAAGAATTAGTATCCTTATAAGGAAAAAGAGATTTGGACAGACACAGACATGTAGAACAAAGACAACCATATGAAGACAGAAACAAACTTGGAGTAATGTATGTGAAAATCAAAGAACATGGATTGCCAATTACCAGAAGCTAGAATGGGGTCACACAGAGTCGGACATGACTGAAATGACTTAGCAGCAGCAGCAGAAGGTATCAAAGAGACTCTTGATGAAAGTGAAAAAGGAGAGTGAAAAAGTTGACTTAAAACTCAACATTCAGAAAACCGAGATCATGGCATCTGGTGCCATCACTTCATGGCAAATAGATGGGGAAACAATGGAAACAGTGACAGACTGTATTTTGGGGGTTCCAAAATCACTGAAGTGGTGACTGCAGCCATGAAATTAAAAGATGCTTGTTCCTTGGAAGAAAATTATGACTAACCAAGACAGCATATTAAAAAGCAGAGACATTACTTTGCCAACAAATTTCCATCTAGTCAAAGCTATGGTTTTTCCATTATGAATGTGAGAGTTGGACTATAAAGAAAGCTGAGTGCCGAAGAATTGATGCTTTTGAAGTGTGATGTTGGAGAAGACTCTTAAGAGCCCCTTGGACAGCATGAGCAAGGAGATCAAATCAGTCAATCCTAAAGGGAATCAACCCTGAATATTCATTGGAAGGACTGATGCTGAAGCTCCAATACTTTGGCCACCTGATGTGAAGAGCTGACTCATTGGAAAAGACCCTGATACTGGGAAAGATTAAAAGCAGGTGCAGAAGGGGGATGATGGGATGATAGAGGATGAGATGTTTGGATGGCATCACCGACTGGACATGAGTTTCAGCAAACTCCAGGGGATAGTGGAGGACAGGGAAGTCTGGCTCTCTGCAGTCCGTGGAGTCACAAAGAGTCAGACATGACTTGGTGACAGAACAGCAACAAAGACGAGATGGAAAAGTAAGCTCTGGCAAGTTGAAATTAAAGCAGTGTATAGTATTTGTTATCAAAGTCATTCTAAGAGCTCACTGCAAGCAATTTCTGAGTGTATATGCCTTAGAAAGAGTCCAGCAAAGTTTTTAGCACTTGAGGAATAGAGAAACTCACTTAGGAAGAAACATTATATTATCGATGTCAGTCATTGCCTTCATTGCTGGTCTCTGCACCTTCCTAATTAGATCTCTACCGCATGGCCCCTGATGAAAGGGTGGCCATAGAAAGGCATAATTACATAAATAGTCTCAACCCACTGGCCAGAGATTATTGACCCAAAGTGGGTGAATCAGATTTTTTTCTTTTGAGAATTGTAAAGTGAACACTAAATGACTAAGTCAGTTTTTGAAGAAGAGCTGTAACATCTGTAAAGATGGATAAAAGTCAGTTCTTGCCAAGCCAAAGTCCTGTGGCCTTTTGTGGGAGCAGAGAGACCATGAGCTAACAAAGAAAACTGGTTTATAGAGGGAAATAGGTGGACAAATGAGATAAGGGGAGAAGCAGAGACCCACTAGCATGAACCTACATTAAAGCTAAGAACAGCTTTGTCCTGACCTTTTGGATCTCATCCCATAAATCCTGATGTTATTGTTTCCCATTCTTGAATTCCTGTGAGCCTGTCTGTTCATCTGAAAGCCAAACTCCTCTATTGATCCCCTTTCAAATCAAACGCCTACACATTTTTGCAGAGAATAGGCTGACATGCTCTGTTTCATGAGGAATATGTGTTTCTGGAAGCAGACATGGAGCGGAATTAAGACTATTGGGGGATAGAGATAGGTAACCCGAGCCTTGAACAGCAGCAATAATCCTTTCTCTTAAAATTCTCAGAAATCATGATATTTTGTCTTTTTTTTTTTAGCCACCATTTCACACAATTACTGGTCAGTGCTTCTAGGCTGCTATGCTCTTAGCATGCCATAATGTCATGCTGCCTTTCATAATAACAAGGATATTGTGAATCCCCATTAATAATATTCTGATTTTCTAGCCTTTACCATCCTTTATAGATCATTTAGTAGTCCCAAACCACTGATAAGGGAACTTACCTATAAAGTTTGCATTTTGAAATCCATCATGATTCTCTTGCTTTGTTTATTTGGGACAGGCTCAGCCCTGTCTCTTGCACCACTGTAGTCAGGCATATGTGTCAAAATTGGCCCCCAGGGCAGAAACTACATGGTGAAAAAGGGGTCCACTGTAGAATAAGGAAATGCGTGCTCTGAAGGTAGAACTCTGAACCGTGGGGGAAGAAGGAAGTCAGCAAATCCTATTCTCAAAAGCCGACTATAAAACTGTACCAAGTTGTCAAAGCAAATTCCCCAAGCATTTCTGGGCTTTAGAAATCAACCAAAGACAAATAATAAAGAGAGCTCCATTTATTTGTGAAAAGCCTCTGGAGTTTAGGTAAAAACAATGGGAGACAGTGGCCTTCTTGCCTGTGGCTGCTTGTATCTCTCTCGCACCCCAGCTCAACTGGCAGACTGTTTAGACAAGGATAAGATTTTCTATGAAACCAGCAACTTCCCTGCCAGAAGGAATGAACTTGGTCTGTAACTGAACGCAAAATCCCATGGCTGAGAGGTGTTTTCAGTAAAAGCTGCAAACTTGGTAAGAAATGAATGAGACAAGCTTCTAGCTTTGCTAGCCGGAGATTGAGGTCCTTCCTGACTGTGATGGGTGGCAGGCCCACAGACCAGTCAGAAATTTCACAGGGAGATCTTCGAATTGAGAGAACTGTAGCAAGGCTATATATGTTCTCTACACATCCCCAGCTGACATCTGTGTGAAAATGCAGAGGGACTCCAGAGAGCTGAGAGGAAAATAAAATCTGGGACAGACATGAAAACTGTCTGAACTTTGAATCAATTCAGTTCAGTTCAGTTGTTCATTCGTGTCCGACTCTGTGATCCATGGGCTATAGCATGCCAGGCTTCCCGGTACATCACCAACTCCCAGAGCCTGCTCAAACTCATGTTCATAGAGTCAGGGATGCCATCCAACCATCTCATCCTCTGTCATCCCCTTCTCCTGACTTCAATCTTTCCCAGCATCAGGGTCTTTTCTAATGAGTCAGTTCTTCGCATTAGGTGGCCAAAGTATTGAAGTTTCAGCTTCAGCATCAGTCCTTCNTGATGCCATCCAACCATCTCATCCTCTGTCATCCCCTTCTCCTGACTTCAATCTTTCCCAGCATCAGGGTCTTTTCTAATGAGTCAGTTCTTCGCATTAGGTGGCCAAAGTATTGAAGTTTCAGCTTCAGCATCAGTCCTTCCAAAGAATATTCAGGACTAATTTCCTGTCTTCTTCAAATTACACAGAGGTCCATTGGCAAAAGAAAAGTTTTATGGGCTTAAAGTATTTGAGAACAATATCTGACCACTAAGCTGTAGCTTATTAACTGGCCACTAAGCTATTCAGGGTGACCCCTAGGAAGCCAGGCTCACAAATAGAAATAAGAATTTAAAAATCTTAGCAGAAACATTAGTGATGGCACATTACAGAAGAGATAGCTACTACAGAATAAATTCATTGAAGTTACATATAAAAAGAGAGAAAGGAAAGGAAGGAGAGAGAAAGGGAAGGGAGAGAGGGCTGAAAGAGACAGAAGAACAACTCAATGGGGAAAATCAGGAAAACCAGAATTGAGAGTTGCTATAATAGGCTATCTAGAATGTCTGGGCTTCCTTGGTGGTCTAACTGTTAAGAATCTGCCTGCCAATGCAGGGGACATGGGTTTGATCTTCTATCCTTGGTCCAAGAAGATCCCACATGCTTCAGAACAACTAAGTCCATGAGCTACAACTACTGAGATTGCATTCTAGAGCCCACGATGCGCAACTACTGAAGCCCAGTGCCATTCAGCCCGTGCTCCTCAACAAGAAAAGCCTCTGCTCCTTAACAAGAGAAGCCCCTACTTGACGCAACTAGAGAAAGCCAGCACACAACAATGAAGATCCAACACAACTGAAATAAATAATGTAGATAAAATCTTAAAAAAATAAAATATACTATCCAGTACTTAACAACAACAAATAAATAGGACATGCAAAAAAACAGGTAAACGGGACATGTACAGAGGTGATGGTGAATAAGAAGCAGAAACTGTCTTTGAATGGGCTTATACAGTATTTTGGATTTACAGATACAGACTTCAAAGCCGCTGTTACAAATGCTGAAAGACTGAAAGAAATCATGTTCAGGTAATAAAAATATAAGTGGTTAAAAGAAAATATAATGACAGTGACACACCATGACTCTCAGTAAAGAAACAGGAACTATAACAAAGAAACAAGTGGAAGGTCTAGAGATGAAAAGTGAAATAAGCAAGCTAGAAAATTCACTAAGGCTTCCCTGGTGGCTCAGTGGTAAAGAGTCTGCCATGAGTTTGATTGCCTGGTGGGCTACAGTCTATGGACTCACAAAGAACTGAACACCACTGAGTGACTTTCACTTTGGGAAGATCCCAAATGCCCATGGAGAAACTAAGCTTGTGCACGACTACTGAGCGTGCTCTCTAGAGCCCAGGAACTGCAAGTACTGAAGCCCGCACAGGCTAGAGCCTCTGCTCCACATCAAGAGAAGCCACCTCCGTAAGAAGCCCATGCACCACAGCTAGAGAGTAGCCCCGGTTGCCACAACTAGAGAAAAGTCCACACATCAGTGAAGACCCAGCAGAGCCAATAAATAATATAAATAACTATGTTTTTTAAAAAAAGAAGAAAATTCACTAAAGGGATTAAACAACAGATTTCAGATAATAGGAGAAATAATCAGAGAATATGAAGACAATCAGTAGAAAAACCAAATAAGTTTTTTTGAAAGAAGAGAAAAATGACTCATTACATACAGGGGAAACAATATGATTAATAACTAATTTCTCATCAGAAACAATAGAGGCCAGAAGATAATGGAATGGTATTATCAAAGTACTGAAAGAAATGGAAAGCTACTATCAACATATAATTCACTAACCAGAAATGTTCTAAAATTGACTGTGGTGACAGTCACACAACTCTCTGAATATACTAAAAGCCATTGACATATATACTTTAAGTGGATAAATTATATATAAATTATATCACAATAAAGCTGTTAAAAACAGACACACAAATTTCTATATTCAGCAAAATTATCCTGCAAAAATGAAGGCAAAGCAAAGATATTTACTCAACAATGAAGACTGGAAGAATTCATTACCAGCAGATCTTCCTGACAAGAAATACTAAAGCTAGATCTTCAGGATGAAAGGAAATGACACCAGAGAGTAACATGAATCCACAGGAAGAAATAAATAACGTTAGAAATGGTAAATATGTGGGTAAATACAGGACTGTGCAAACATTTTTTTCTTATTTCTTCAGTTTTTTAAAAGACATAAGATTATATATAAAACAAGAATGAATGATGTCAAGCACACTCAGTTTAAAAGGGTACAATAGAGCTTTCATTGAAAGCAGTGGAAACAGAATATGCTATGCCCACTGCCTGAAAGCTTACATGATAGTTTGCCTTAAAAGTACTCATTAACTCAAAGAAAACAACTCAGAAAATGAAAACATACTATAAATATTTATGAATACACCTATTTGATGTATATTTAATTGTTTTGGGCTACCCTGGTGGCTCAGTGGTAAAAAAAAATTGTCTGCAATGCAGGAGACATGGGTCCAATCCCTAGGTCGGAAAGATCCCCTGGAGAACAAAATGGCAACCCACTCCAATACTCTTGATGGGAAATCTCATGGACAGAGGAGATTTAAATGGATAGTACTAAATCTCTAAATACCTATTAGGATAGCTAACAGGTATTTTACTGGTGGCTACAGTCCATGGGGATTGCAGAAGAGTCAGACTTAGTAATTCAACAACAACAACAACAGCAACATAATTGTTTTATATGGTTGGCCTTCTGTATCCATGGGTTCGACATTCTCAAACAACCAAAAACTGAAAATATTCCAGAAAAAAATTATAGAAAGTTCCAAGAAACAAAACTTGAATTTTTGACAACTATTTACATAACACACTGTAGTTGCAAGTATTTACATAGCATTTACGTTGTATTAATATTAGATATTAAAAGTAATCTAGAGATGATTTGACATATCAGGAGGATATACTGAAGTTACATACAAATACTAGCCCACTTTATTTAAGGGACTTGAGCTTTCTCAGATCTTAGTATCTGCAGGAGTCCTGAGACCAATTCCCACAGATACCAAGGACGACTGTATTCCAGCTTCAGGAACTGGACTGTCTGATTGATTTATCACCAGCTGTCTTCTCATGGCAAGGATCTGAGGGAATGGGACACAGGAGGGGAAAATGTTGGTGGAAAAAAATACATGGAGAAGATTGGGAATGTGAGTTAGTGCCAAAGCCCTCAAAATCTTATGTGTGGTGATAGAGGTGTGGGAGATGGTGATTATGGTGGTGGTACTGAAGGCTAGGGGAGCAGCCACAGGTAAAAAGATGGGAGCTCTCAAAACTTGTAGAAGTCTTCTAAAAGTAGGGATAGCCAAGGAAAAACTCCTTATATTTTCTAGTTTTGCCTTGGGATGACCTTATCAATAAAGTTTGATGACAATAATGGTAGTAGGCAGGTGAGTAAACAGTAATTGTAAGCTCAGGTAGGGAGTTGCAACACCTTTTACCCCTCATGAATAGGTTCTTGTGCTTTTTTCCCTCTATGAAGTCAGTAAAATTGACCTATTCAGGGCTTTTCTAACTTTAACAAGTGTGATTTAGTCACACTGTTCTGAATTCTTATTCCTTTCCGTACATCATCCGTCACCTTGGGGAGAAGAAAGAATGGAGCCATTAAATAGGAGAGGGTTTATCCTTAACTGCTTCTTCTATTCTCATCTCATCATCAAGAACTGCACACCTTCCTGACAAACAAGAGGAACAAAACAAAGTGGGTATGTGACATCAGGCCTTTCTGGATGTTAAAAGGGATGGATTGAGCAAAGATGTTGTTCTGGCAATTATTTCCCTTTGTTTCTTTTTTCTCTGTTCTGTGAAAGTGTCCTAACAGCAGTCATTAACAATAAATATCTATGTGCTAAACAAATGTCTAATAGATAGCCAATAGGTATTTTTACTATTGAAAATATACCCTTTCTTTGCATCCCTCTTTAATTTGCTTCCCTAAGGCAGATATGCAGTGGCAAACCAAAAAGGAGGGAGTTGGGAGAGGATTAGAGGCCTGCCCTGGTAAGGAGCAGTATTCTATCACCTATGTGATTTAGAAATGCATGGTGGAAAGAAAAAGTAAGCAGATTTTTAGTTGGTTTTATTATGATTCTTCAATTCCCTATAGACAGTTTGCCTCCTTACAATCTATACCTGGGGCAGACCATACTCCTGCCCCACCCTCACCTTACTCTGCTGCTGACATTAAGGAGAATAGACAAGACATGCATATAGAGTCCCAAAAGAGTAGTCACTTCATATGCCCCTTTATACAAATGAATATGCTTTAAACACGAAAAGACAGTTGTTTTAATAGAGCCTAGAGCTACATGAACTCTTTCATTGCAACCTCTGGTTCTGCTTCTGAGAAAATATGTAAGTATGGACACATATATATCTTATATTTGTAACTATACAGACATTCAAAGTTAAGTGCAAAGTTAGTAATTCTTATTCATATCTATCTGTCTAGGAAGAGAAGGGAAATCATTAGAAAGCCAGCAGTCAGATAAACTAGTCCCAGCTCTTCATGTATAAGTTGTATCATTTTCACATCTCAGTGCCTCATTTTCCTCAGTGGCAAACTGCTGAAAATAGTCATGCCCGCTCATTGAGTTATTAGAGAACTCAATGAAATGATACACATGAAGCGCCCACTCCAGCAGAAGTCCATGTCCAATAATCATTAACTGTTACTATTGTATTTTATAGCTCTGGATTACAGTGAATTGGGTGTGTTTTTATATGCTCCATTTTTCTCATGCCAAATTTCCTCACACTGCATATTCATCAGGCAGAGGAAGAAAAAGCAGGAGCATTCCTTTGTGCCAAAAGACCTCATGTGTGTGTGAACAGGCCCAGGCCAGCGGCTACTTCAGGGCTACCGTGCGCCACTGCTGCCCGGAGAAGAGCACATTTTCCACGGGTCTTGCATTTTTCTAAGTGTTTCATCAATATTGACTACTTCAGTCCTCCCAACCACCTTATGAGGATGAGGAAACAGATGAGGAAACTGAAACCTAGGCCTAGGCATTTTGCTGGGAAGTGTGCTAACACGTGACAGAGGCAGGAAGTAAACACAAGCAACTGGTGCAGCAGCCCCCGCACCGCCTCACACAGTCCTGCAGAGATACCCATTGTGCAGGGACCTGTCTGTTTTCTCAGACTGTGGATGCTTAGACAGAGAGACTAGTAAGGTCAGGTTAAATAGTTCTGAGGACAGGTCAGTTCCATAAAGTGAGTGCCTCTCCACCTTACAAGTTCCTGCTTCTGGTTGTGAGAAGCACTGCAGAATGCTTCACCACAAGAAGGGAAAGAAATCCCAATGCACATTTTATTATTCCCAGGTGTAAGAAGCACCATTATTGTGTATGAAATAGGAGGCATTATTTCCTGGACTAGATTCTCTCCTCTTTGTCTTAAAACAGCCTGTCATTTTTCTAGTCATCACTGGGCCTTTTTCTGAGCCTTTCTTTGGGAGGAATTCCTCCAGATTACATCCCCCTCTTTAACTCCCCTAGGGAGAAAAGCAAAATAAGAGCAAAACCCTCTTTAGTCTTATAAACTAAACTTCAGGGGAAAATCCACCCCCAGAGAGTACAGTAATACAGTAATGTCTTACTTTGGGGCTCTATCTGCCTTCTCTACGGTAGAGCTCCCCTCACATTCCGGTTCAGAGCACATTGCTCCTTTTTATGTGGCCACCTGCTTGGCTCTGTGCACCTTTAGTGCCAGGAAGCATGAGAAGATTTTCTAACAAGAGTAATTGTAATAGGATTTAATCATGTTGTTGGCAGCAAAGGGCCAGCAACCCTAATGATAATGTTACAATAGAGAGCCCTGGAAATGGTATAAGTAGGTAAAATACTGTAAATTGAGGGTGCCTTATGCCTGTAATATACACTTTAATAGCCATTCAAAGCCAGGCATCATAAAAATATGCCCAGCATTCTATATAAGGCATTAAACATGAAGGAAACCTCTGACAAAAATCCAAAGCCCCAAAGGATGCCATTGTGCTAAAACCCCATCTGTGAGAAAACTGAATTAAAATGCATCAAGAACAGTTAAGAAATCAACAGTGAAATAAAGGAAAAATTATGATTCACAAATTATTAGCTTATTTCAAAATTCTGAACAAATGAAACTTCATGGCACATTAGTTCACCTCTCTAGATGGAAATGGTAGACTGGCATCAAGAGTTTAGATGGCAAAATAGATATATATGTATAATCTTTTGGCAAATGCTTTGGGTGACTGAGAGTCTGGTATAAGCCTAATACCAGGTTGATAAAGAAGATATCACTTGTAGGTTTTCTGCATGTTCTTTAAGGGATAATTTATGCATTAAATAGTACCAACACTGTTTATTCCAACCCTTTCAGTAGAATATTGCAAGTGTTATTTCATCAGCCTCCACAATACCCTTTTAGAATAACATAAAAAGTAATATTAATAGCACTTTGGGCTTATCTAATGCTTTTTATCTGAAAATCCCAGAAGGCATCATAAACATTAATAACATGAACAAAAGTCCTAATAATCCCAGCTGGGTCTCAAACAGAAAAGATTCCTAACCTCATTTTGTAGATGCTGAGATTTAGTCACAAATCGGCTAGGAAAATTGCCTCTGACTACAGAAGCAGTCACCAGCTGAGCCAGCAGTAGAAATCAATGCTTTTTGATTCTCACGTCCCCATTCCAGACACTGGACTTTTTCCTATAGAAGCAAATCGATCTCTACTCTTGAATGTAACATTTCATGTTCACAGAACTGTCTAAAACTATCTTGAACTCTCTTCCCTGCCTACATCCATCATCCTTAGCATCAGGAACTGCTTGGAAGTTCACTCTAGGTGTCTGTTTTAGGTGTGGATACAGATATTGTAATGGCTGTCTTTCATGTTCCCAGTCATACATGCCTGTACTAGATCTTGTAGATGCTTCAGCTTTAACAAGATTAGGTATGGTTTGGTTCTCTTTTACCACACCTAAACTTGGAGCCTTTATTAAATTTGAAACTTGTTAAAGCAAGTTTCACACACACACAAACACACACAAACCTAATTCATTAGATGATCTCACTAAGATTTTTTTTTTCCCTACAAACTGTTGGTAAATATTTACCTTAAACTTTATTTGTGTTAAATCCAACTTGTACTCTGAGTGTCTAATCTCTTTCAGAGCAGATCCAAATCTACTGAAAGTCAGCTAACTAGTTTCTTCTCCTTATAGATCTTGATGACTTTTTACTATTTTCCCCTTAGAGCTGCTGTTATGAAAGGATATGGAGCTTTTCAGCTTTACTTTTGAAGAAGGGTGATGCTTTGCTTCCCTTTCATATTTGTCTGAAAGCACCTTCGCCATCCAACTTGCATCTGTGCTACATGTGAACTTTTCTACAGAATCTCCCAAACAAGGTGAAAAAAAATCATTAGTAGTCCAGATTTCAATCTTCTGCACAGCTCAGGTAACAATAAATGAGTAATTTGCCGCCCTTCGCTTTGGCAAGCTGATGCCTAATGATTACCCAGGGACAGGATAATGGTACCATAGTGATTACACTATGTTTTTCTAACCACTTTCAAGGCCTTTGCTTTCAGACCTGCGCTAATGAAAAGAAAGCTCTGAAATTGGGCCAGGTTTTTATTAAAAATGTTCTGATAGGCTCTGCTTTGATAAAATGTATTCACTTCTCAGATTTGAACCTTCTTCACAGGATTTGGAAGGCCCAGGCTTCAGAGTGGGTATGATTGCCTGAACACTTTCATAATGGGGAAATGAGGTGTTGGTTAATTCCAAAAGCCACTGTAAAGATTTATTTAAAGAAGATATAATGATAAACCATCTCTAGACAGTTTACTGGCTAAGGGAAGACTGCAAAAGACAAGGAGTCAGAAAATCATAAAAATCTGATCTTTGTTTATATTACTGAGCTATTGTGTGATTTCACAAAAGTTGATTAATATTTCTGAGTTTCTTGCTCACTGTGGGCAGTCAGCACAGATGTTAATAATCTGTTTTATAGTTAGAAGAGATTGATAGCTGACAATGATAGGAATACAGGTAGATTTACTATTGACAAGGACCACTATCTGTGTATATAGTTGTACCTTTAACATTTTTATCTTCAAGAAAACATGTGGGCAATATTTAATCAGCCTCTAGTCCAGACTGCAGACTGCTTCCTGAACTTTTCAAAGTATGATGTTATATGCAAGATTATTGTTTAATCCTTCACCAAGGGCCAGTATTTATCAGACAGAAGTTTAGTTGATAATCAGCTGGGAAATTTTTAAAATGCAGAAGATTTCTATCCCTTTTCTGACTCAATATGTTTAAGGTGGGAGACAGGTGTACAAATAACAAACCTGTATTTTTAAATAATCTTCCTCAGGTTCTCTAGGTAAATCAGATTTGGAAACCACTGACTATAGTATATATCCCAAACTCTTTGGAGGACTAAAGACCCTTTAATGGAGGATGCTAGGAAACTATTGCGGGGAAGGCAACGGCACGCCACCCCAGTACTCTTGCCTGGAAAATCCAATGGACGAAGTAGCCTGGTGGGCTGCAGTCCATGGGGTCGCTAACAGTCGGACAGACTGAGCGACTTCACTTTCACTTTTCTCTTTCATGCACTGGAGAAGGAAATGGCAACCCACTCCAGTATTCTTGCCTGGAGAATCCCAGGGATGGGGGAGCCTGGTAGGCTGCCGTCTATGGGGTCACACAGAGTCGGACACGACTGAAGTGACTTAGCAGCAGCAGCAGCAGGAAACTATTGTAAGAGTCCATTCTGAAGTAGAAGAATAAAGATATAAAAATAGAGGACAAGGTAGGAGGAGATCTGGATATTAATCAGGATTTTGGATTAAGGGATAGGAGAATAAAAAACAAAGCAGGGATGTAAAATGAAGTAGAGACATCTTTGAAAGATGAAGTAGAAAGCAAATGTACGGGAAGAGTGGTGAGTTTAATGTGTGCAGAATCTGAAGCAATTGGTGATAATTAGTAGCCCGTTAGAGTGAGAGATCTGGAGCTCAGGGAAAAAAGCTCTGGGTAAGACATATACTTTAAGAGTCAGCATTCATGGAGTATGGATAAGAGGACCTAAGGAACATAGCTGAGAATTGAACCCCGAGCAGCTCCAACATTCAGGGCAGGTAGAGGATAGTGAGCAGATGAAGACAAGACTGAAAACAGGTGGTTGGAGAGGTAGAAGTGTCTCAGAAGCTTGCATGTAGGGGTGTGGAGTTGACAATATCCCATGTTCTAGAGGGCCCCGGGATAGACCGAAAGGCCTACACTAGCTTTGATGAGCCAGTTTATTGATGTATGTTGACTGATTGTTGCTGCAATTCACTGAGAGTGAATGGGGCTGGAGGATATTTAATTATTCATGTATTTGTCTTTACTAAAGTATAGTTGATTTGCAATGTTGTTTATCGCATGTAGAGCAAAGTGATTGAGTTTTATATGTGTGTGTGTGCACGTGCATGCTAAATTGCTTCAATCGTGTTTGACTCTTTGCTACCCTATGGACTTGCAGCCGACCAGGCTCCTCTGTCCATGGTATTCTCCAGTAAAGAATACTGGAGTGGGTTGCCATGCCCTCCTCCAGGAGATCTTCCAGACCCAAGGATTGAACCCTTACTTCTTATGGCTCCTGTGCTGGCAGGCAGGTTCTTTACTGTTAGCACCACCTTGGAAGCCCATGTATATATATGTGTGTGTGTGTGTTCTTTTTCAGTTTATGTATATCTGTATGTTAATTGCTCAGTCATGTCTGACTCTTTCTGACCCTATGAACTGTAGCCAGCCAGGCTCCTCTATCCATGGAATTCTCCAAACAAGCATACTGGAGTGGGTAGCCATGCCCTACTCCAGGTGATCTTACTGACCGAGGGGTTGAATCCAGGTCTCCTACGTTGCAGGCAGATTCTTTACCATCTGAGCCACTAGAGGAACCCATATATATGTGTATATATAGATATGAATACATATATATATACACATACATATGTGTATATACATATATATTGTATGTATATATATATTTTTTTCAGATTCTTTTATCTTATAGATTATCACAAAATACTCATACGTTTCCCTGCACTACATAGTACAGCCTTGTTGATTGTCTGTTTTATATGTATTTTATATGTCAGTCACTCAGTTCAGTCACTCAGTCATGTTCGACTCATTGTGACCCCATGAATCGCAGCACGCCAGGCCTCCCTGTCCATCACAACTCCCGGAGTTCACTCAGACTCACGTCCATTGAGTCAGTGATGCCATCCAGCCATCTCATCCTCTCTCATCTACTTCTCCTCNCCATAGTCAATAAAGCAGAAATAGATGTTTTTGTAGAACTCTCTTGCTTTTTCCATGATTCATCAGATGTTGGCAATTTGATCTCTGGTTCCTCTGCCTTTTCTAAAACCAGCTTGAACAATTGGAAGTTCACGGCTCACATATTATTTTATATATCAGTTCAGTTCAGTCGCTCAGTCGTGTCTCACTCTCTGCAACCCCATGAATCACAGCACGCCAGGCCTCCCTGTCCATCACCAACTCCCGCAGTTCACTCAGACTCACGTCCATCAAGTCAGTGATGCCATCCAGCCATCTCATCCTCTGTCGTCCCTTTCTTCTCCTGCCCCCAATCCCTCCCAGCATCAAAGTCTTTTCCAATGAGTCAACTCTTCGCATGAAGTGGCCAAAGTACTGGAGTTTCAGCTTTAGCATCATTCCTTCCAAAGAAATCCCAGGGCTGATCTCCTTCAGAATGGACTGGTTGCATCTCCTTGCAGTTCAAGGGACTCTCAGGAGTCTTCTAAAACACCACAGTTCAAAAGCATCAATTCTTCGGCACTCAGCCTTCTTCACAGTCCAACTCTCACATCCACAGTATGTATACGTTGATCCCATTCTTCCTTTTTGTTTTCCGCTCCTGTGCCATGTTTGTTTTCTTTTTTAAAAATTAATTTATTTTTATTGAAAATGGTTGATTTACAATATTGTATTAGTGTCAGGTGTACAGAAAGTGATTCAGATTTATATACATATGTATCTATTTTTTTCAGATTCTTTTTCTTTATAGGTTATTACAAAATACCGAGATTCGTTTCCTATGCTATACAATTGGTCCTTGCTGATTATCTAGTTTATATATGGTAGTGTGTATATGTTAATCACAAACTTCTAATTTATCCCCCATCATTCACTATCCCCTTTGGTAACCATAACTTTGTTTTCTATGTCTGTGAGTCTATTTCTATTTTTTAATTAGTTCAGTTATATTATTTTTTAAGATTCAACATATAAGTAATATCATATGATATTTATGTTGGTCTGGCTTAGTATGATAATCTCTAGGGCCATCCATGTTGTTGCAAATGGCATTATTTCATTCTTTTTTATGACTGAGTGGTATTATACACATTTTTCCAACATCTGCTGGATCATGGAAAAAGCAAGAGAGTTCCAGAAAAACATCTATTTCTGCTTTATTGACTATGCCTTTGACTGTGTGGATCACAATAAACTGTGGAAGATTCTGAGAGAGATGGGAATGCCAGACCACCCAACCTGCCTCTTGAGAAATCTGTATGCAGGTCAGGAAGCAACAGTTAGAACTGGACATAGAACAACAGACTTCTTCCAAATAAGAAAAGGAGTACGTCAAGGCTGTATATTGTCATCCTCCTTATTTAACTTGTATGCAGAGTACATCATGAGAAACGCTGGACTCGAAAAAGCACAAGCTGGAATCAAGATTGCCAGGAGAAATATCAATCACCTCAGATATGCAGATGACACCACCCTTATGGCAGAAAGTGAGGAGGAGCTAAAAAGCCTCTTGATGAAAGTGAAAGAGGAGCATGAAAAAGTTGGCTTAAAGCTCAACATTCAGAAAGCAAAGATCATGGCATCTGGTCCCATCACTTCATGTGAAATAGATGGAGAAACAGTGGAAACAGTGTCAGACTTTACTTTTTTGGGCTCCAAAATCACTGCAGATGGTGACTGCAGCCATGAAATTAGAAGACGCTTACTCCTTGGAAGAAAAGTTATGACCAACCTAGACAGCATATTAAAAAGCAGAGGTATCACTTTGCCAACAAAGGTCCGTCTAGTCAAGGCTATGGTTTTTCCAGTAGTCATGTATGGATGTGAGAGTTGGACTGTGAAGAAGG
>SJYX01004840.1:0-25067 GCA_006410675.1 Oreotragus oreotragus | reverse complement strand
TTTCTGTACAGTTCTTCTGTGTATTCTTGCCACCTCTTCTTAATATCTTCTGCTTCTGTTAGGTCCATACCATTTCTATCCTTTATCGAGCCCATCTTTGCATGAAATGTTCCCTTGGTATCTCCAATTCTCTTGAAGAGATCTCTAGTCTTTCCCATTCTGTTGTTTTCCTCTATCTCTTTGCATTGATTGCTGAAGAAGGCTTTCTTATCTCTTCTTGCTATTCTTTGGAACTCTGCATTCAGATGCTTATATCTTTTCTTTTCTCCTTTGCTACCACTGGTTATTCTGGGCTCCTTGTACCAATAGACCAGCAGGAAAAAAGGGAAATTACCATACTGGGAGGGATAACAACTCTGATAAGCAGGAGGTAAGACATGTTGTATTGTGGGGTAGGGAGGAATATTTTCGTTACACAAGTGACCCCATGAGTCATCTCTTGGTATTCCCATGCTCCACTTTAATAGTGCATGTGTAATAGTAAGTGGGTTAATACAGCAACCATGACCTAGAATGGTCAGGGTAACCAGGGATTCAGATCTGTCAGGGCTGACAGTGTTGGTCAACTTACTGGCAAGCTACCTGAATCTACAAAAATCTTATCCAAGGCAGAAAGGACTCTAGAATAGAATGGGTGAGTAGAGAAGGCAACTGGCCAGTACTAGTGCAGTGGGGACTGTAGTTTGTCTCACTAACCCTCCTTCTGGAAGTTTCTCCAGGAATTTAGAACAACCCAAATCCTGGAGAAATTGTGCCATCATGATATGAATGTAATGTGAGAACCAAGTGGGTCTGAATGGTGTAAATGGTGGAATGCAGTAGACACAGATTCTATTTCCTGGGCCAGTGCACGCATTCCCCATTTGCTGTGAGTGATGACAGCTAATGGACTACAGGGATATGCCTTAGTTGCCCCTGGTCAACAGAAGCCTCCACAGTTGAAAATGCCCGGGTGCTTATGCCCTTTCCCCAGGGCTATCCTAGAAACTGGGCCTTACTGATACAAAGTCTGGGCCTTTATTTGAAGGTGGGATAACTTTATCACACTGCTCACGACCCAGGGCTTCTTGAAGAATCAGACCAAAGCGAAACTACTGAACTTACCTCTTTGCCTAGATTCTTGCTGCCGTCGCTGTACATTATGTTTCACTTGAACATACTCCCTCAATAAATCACTTGCACAAGAACCCTTGTCTCTTAGGCTCTGTTTTAAGAAATCCACCCTCAGAAATTCTCTTTTGTGTTCTCATAGCCCTTTTTACTTTGTATCAAATGCCTCCTATCATATTGTGTAATACTTTATATTTGTCTTCATTACTTACTATGAGTTCCAGAAGGAATTTGCCTCTGGTTATCTATTATCTCAAACAATTCTTGACATAGACTACATAAAAGTACATCGAATGAACTGAACAAACAACTGAACAAGTGAGTAAATAATCATTGTTGTAGGATTTTGCCAAATCTGAGCTAGACTATGCTTTAAATCTTTATGTCTTAATTGGAAAAAAATTCAGGATATTAATACTCACTGTGACTGATCAATAGTTTCAATGTATGTAACTCTCAATTGGATGTAATTTCCAAGTAATAATAAGGCATTTTTCTTCTTCATTTTAGCTCTATACCTGGAGGTGGCAAAATTCAACTGATCAAGTTGTACTAATTTCAGGAGCTACAAATTGCTCACTCTGTGATGAGAGGACTATACCATACTCCCACAGCACAGAGGAAATCCTCTAGGGTAAGTAAATTGTTTTTTTATAATTTCTGCTGATGGTAAAATCCCACTAGGCTTTTTCCAATGGGGAAATCCCACTAGCTTTTATTTTGATTTATTAAGGAAACAATGGTTCCTGCCTCTTCCAAAATAGCTTAGGCATACCTATCGAAAGGAGCAAACAGTACCAAACAAAGGTTTGCAAATTTTCTTCATATTTCTTTCATGCAGATGTATAGATATCTTATTTGAAAATCTCAGAGACTTTGTTTAGCAAAGCTTACTGTGTGAGATATTTTCTGTTTGCTCCCTCAGATTATTTCTTCATTTTCCCACCCTTCTCTGTGACCTAGGAGTCTGACCTTTTTGGACTGCATCAATGATAGAAATTTTTTTCTTAAATCATTCATGAGAATAAATATTTTTCACATCTTTATTAGATATGTGTATTTTATTGATAATCTGTTCATGATCTTATTCCCTTGGAATATTTAGTTTTAATGATTCATAAGTTGTTTTTATTTTAGGGTTATTAATCCATTGTTTTACATATATGTTACAAATTATGCCTAGTTTTCTGTTTATCTTTCAGTCTTTTCAAACAGTACATAAATCTTTCTTTTTATTTTCTTTAGTGGTTTCTGTGTTTTATATCTGACTTAGAGATGCGTTATCCATGAAAAATTCTGGTTATGAGTCAAATAAATGAAGGATCCCTAATAATATTTAGCTGCCAAGCATAGTGCCTGTTGTTCTAAGGGGCTACTGAAAGGAACTTCTAGCTTGGACACTAGAAGACAGAAGAGTATCAGATTTCTTTCATTCATCTGTCGTAAGATAGATTATATTCATTCATTTTTAAAAATTATTCTGTTTATTTATTTATGACTATGCTGGGTCTCTGTTGCTGCATGGACTTTTCTCTCGTTGCAGGGAACAGGTTCTACTCTCTTGCTGAGCACTGGCTCTGGGTGAGCGGGCTTCAGTACTTGTGACATATGGGCTCAGTAATTGCAGCTCCCAAGCTCTAGAACACGGGCTCAATAGTTGTGATGCTTAAGCTTAGTTGATCTGAGATATGTGGGATCTTCCTGGAATCAGGGATCAAGTGTGTCTTCTTCATTGGCAGACAGATTCTGTACCACTGAGCTACCAGGGAAGCCCGCCATTGATTTTTCTTTTGAAAATTGTTCCCTCTGTTTTATTTGGAGCTATCCAGTTGCAGTGCTTCCCGGTTATTTTGTGGAGGCTGAAGGCAAGTGCACCTATGAACTTCCTCAAGCACTTCATTCCCTAATCCACGATTACTAGCAACTTTTCAGGTCACTCAGTAAATGGGCAAGAATAACACCCAAGTGTGGAATATGTTTCTTCAAAAGTCCAAAGAAGTCCACAAGGCATTGTGTCTCTGTTTCAGTTGTTGCATAACTTACCCTTTGTCTTCAGTTCCATTCAGTTCAGTCACTCAGTCGTGTCCAGCTCTTTGCAACCCCGTGGACCGCAGCACGCTAGGCTTCCCTGTCCATCCCCAACTCCTGGAGCTTATTCAAACTCATGTTCATTGAGTCAGTGATGCCATCCAACCATCTCATCCTCTGTTGTCCCCTTCTCCTCCCACCTTCAATCCTTCCCAGCATCAGGATCTTTTCCAGTGAGCCATTTCTTCCCATCAGATGGCCAAAGTATTAGAGCTTCAGCTTCAGCATCAGTCCTTCCAATGAATATTCAGGACTGATTTCCTTTAGGATTGACTGATTTGATCTCCTTGCAGTCCAAGGGACTCTCAAGAGTCTTTTCCAACAGAGTTCAATTCAGAGATTAGTAACACAGATTAATATTCACAGATTAATGACACTGGGGAAATCTAAAACACATAAGCCTGTAAGAAAAATTAGCTAGGCTTCCTTGCCCATCACCAACTCCCAAAGCTTCCTCAAACTCATGTCCATAGAGTCAGTGATGCCATCCAACCATCTCATCCCCTGTCATCCCCTTCTCCTCCTGCTTTCAATCTTCCAGCATTAGGATCTTTTCAAATGAGTCAGTTCTTTACGTCAGGTGGCCAAAGTATTGGAGCTTCAGCTTCAGCATCAGTCCTTCCAATGAATATTCAGGACTGATTTCCTTTAGGATGGACTGGCTTGATCTCCTTGCAGTCCAAGGGACTCTCAAGAGTCTTTTCCAACAGAGTTCAATTCAGAGATTAGTAACACAGATTAATATTCACAGATTAATGACACTGGGGAAATCTAAAACACATAAGCCTGTAAGAAAAATTAGCTAGGCTTCCTTGCCCATCACCAACTCCCAAAGCTTCCTCAAACTCATGTCCATAGAGTCAGTGATGCCATCCAACCATCTCATCCCCTGTCATCCCCTTCTCCTCCTGCTTTCAATCTTCCAGCATTAGGATCTTTTCAAATGAGTCAGTTCTTTACGTCAGATGGCCAAAGTATTAGAGCTTCAGCTTCAGCATCAGTCCTTCCAATGAATATTCAGGACTGATTTCCTTTAGGATTGACTGATTTGATCTCCTTGCAGTCCAAGGGACTCTCAAGAGTCTTTTCCAACAGAGTTCAATTCAGAGATTAGTAACACAGATTAATATTCACAGATTAATGACACTGGGGAAATCTAAAACACATAAGCCTGTAAGAAAAATTAGCTAGGCTTCCTTGCCCATCACCAACTCCCAAAGCTTCCTCAAACTCATGTCCATAGAGTCAGTGATGCCATCCAACCATCTCATCCCCTGTCATCCCCTTCTCCTCCTGCTTTCAATCTTCCAGCATTAGGATCTTTTCAAATGAGTCAGTTCTTTACGTCAGGTGGCCAAAGTATTGGAGCTTCAGCTTCAGCATCAGTCCTTCCAATGAATATTCAGGACTGATTTCCTTTAGGATGGACTGGCTTGATCTCCTTGCAGTCCAAGGGACTCTCAAGAGTCTTCTTCAACACCACAGTTCAAAAGCATCAATTCTTCAGCACTCAGTTTTCTTAGAAGGCATATTTCAACATGGCCTACAGTAATGAAACCCTAGAAATTTCACTGATGTACAAGGTCCCTGAATTCCTGTAGGATTTATTTTCACCCTCTGACACTAGTGTTACCCATAAGTCTAGAGTAGTTGTTATTTTTTGCTGACTAGGTCTAATCAGCTTAATGTTATCAATGTAGTAAATCAGAGTGATTTCTTGTGGAAAGGAAAGGCAGCCAAGATTCTTGCAAACTAAATTATGACATAGGATTGGAGAGTTGATGCACCCCTAAGGTAAGAAAGTGAAATTGTATTGCTGGCCTTGCCAACTGAAAGCAGACTGCTTCTGGTGATCTTTATTGATGGCTATGCGGAAAAAAACATTTGCCAGATCAAAGCTGTATACCTGATTACCAGATACCACAGTGTATTGGTAAAACAATGAAACCCCATCTGCAATTGGAGTAATTACTCACTTAAATTTACAGTAATCCACTAACTTTCCCACGATCCCTCTGACTTCTTCACAGATCAAGTAGGAAAGTTGAATGGGAATGTGGTGGGAATAACCACATCTGCATCTTTCAAGCCATTGATAGTGGTGCTAATCTCTGCATTCTCTCCAGGAATGTAGAATTGCTTTTGGTTAACTATTTTCCTAGTAGAGGCAGTTCTGCTGGCTTCCATTGACCTTTCCCACCAGGATAGCCTTCTTACCATGGATCAGAGGGCCAATCTGAGCAATCTCTCAGCTGCGGAGTATGTTTATTTCAATTATTATGTTCCAGAACTAGAGAAATAACCACAGTATAGACATGGGGACCCACATCCATATCCATCTTCATTGTGAGTCACACCGGAACTAAAATTGATCACCTGACCTCCATAAGGCCCTACTCTAATTGGAGGACCACAGTGATGCTTTTCTCCTGGAATGAGTGTCAGTTCAGAGCCTGGAAAGTTTTGATTATTTCTTTTCCCCCAGTGCACAGCTATCCTGGTAAAAAGCTATAGATCCCTTGAGGGGAAGACTGAGATAAAGATTAGCAGTATAAATTTCTAGCAGTATACCAGGGTCTTTCTCAAGACCCTTGCATTTAAAAGGTTCTGTGTCTGTAAAATGGCTAAAGTCTGGGAACTGATTGAAGGGCTGTGACTCTTTTTATATTCAGGTTAAACTTTTAATCACTTAATATAGACTATTTCTGCTTATACAGATCAAGAATTTAGTAGGCTTGCTATTTAGTTCCCACCCAGGAATGCCATGGTCAGCTACTTGATTCGTACTATTCTAATTGCTGCTTTGACCCTACTATTCACTGCAGTAGCCCCAGTTACTTTCTTTGGCAGCTGAGTGGTGTCATTTGGCCCCTGCCACTGGGATTCATTCTGTTTATCCTCAAGCTCCGGGAGTTGGTGATGAACAAGGAACCCTGGCACCTGCTGCAGTCCATGGGGTCCCAGAGCCTAGTGATTGAACTGGACTGAACCAGGATTCAGTTACTCTGTTGCATTTAGGTTTCAAAATGACAGCCGATCCCAGTGTAAGGTCTGGTTTAGAAAGATGAGCAAACAACAGAGCTCTTCAGGGCTGTTGGGTTCACCTCAAAGATTTATTCCTTGTAGTTGTGTTGAAAAGTGTGTCTTCTGAACTTTTCCAAGGTGAATGAATAGCTCTTAAGTGACAAATCCACTCTAGCAGTCCAGTCTCCCTAAGCCTTTGGTTCCCTTCACCTACATTAAGCCAAAGTTGGTCCAACATTTCTAACTTGCTTACTGTGGGCCACCTTTTGATCTATGTTTTAGCCGACCAACCAAATGTTAGATCTCTAACTCCCTAAGATGTGTAATTAAATGCAGAATCTCTATTTAGTCAGCCCATATCGATGAAGTTGGCTTGATTCAAGTTTGTATTTCTGACACCATTACCCCACATCCTTATCCATTCCTACACACATTATCCAAATTTCTGTCTGTACAAATTGGAAAACTGAGTTTGTTTGTTTGCTTTTGGAATGAAGTGCACATCTTCATGGGTCACACTTTGTACTTCAGCTTTAGGGGCCTTGGGACTTGAGTCTAGTTGTAGGTCTAGAAGCATGGAGGCATAGAGAAAAATCTTTACTGTCACGTGCGCAGCCGCCTCAGGGTAAGCCTTTACTGTTTCATCAGGCGTCGCAGGGTTAATCCCCTCAAATAGGGTGGAGAGGCTGCTTCTACTGGGGTTGAAAGAGCCATTTCCATTGTGAGTAGAGAGACTGCTTCCTTTGGCAAAATAATTCATCAGAATTAGGGACTCAGTGTCCCTAGCTTTATCGAGATATTTTCATGTGTCTCCATTCCACCTTTCAGTATCCGGATCCCTTCCAATCAATCTCTTTAATAGCAGACACCTTACCAGGCTGGGAGTTGTAATGCAGCCAGCTGCAGGTTGAGATTCTGCTTTAGATTTTCAGCCCTACAGCTAAAAGGAGCACACATAGAGCTTTCAGATCATATCCGTGGCACTTGAGTTAGGAATTTGAACCCCTGAGCTCATTCTTTTCTTTTCCCATCTTGTCCACCAACATTAGGAGCAATGAGTCCATCTCCTTATATTTGTTAGTTTGACAAAAATGTTCAAAAGTGTCAATGAGGTACCATTTCACACCAGTCAGAATGGCTGCAATCCAAAAGTCTGCAAGCAATAAATGCTGGAGAGGGTGTGGAGAAAAGGGAACCCTCTTACACTGTTGGTGGGAATGCAAACTAGTACAGCCACTATGGACAACAGTGTGGAGATTCCTTAAAAAACTGGAAACAGAACTGCCTTATGACCCAGCAATCCCACTGCTGGGCATACACACCGAGGAAACCAGGACTGAAAGAGACACGTGTACCTCAATGTTCATCGCAGCACTGTTTATAATAGCCAGGACATGGAAGCAACCTAGATGTCCATCAGCAGATGAATGGATAAAAAAGCTGTGGTACATATACACAATGGAGTATTACCCGGCCATTAAAAAGAATACATTTGAATCAGTTCTAATGAGGTGGATGAAACTGGAGCCTATTATACAGAGTGAATTAAGCTGGAAAGAAAAATACCAATACAGTATACTAACACATATATATGGAATTTAGAAAGATGGTAACGATAACCCTGTATGTGAGACAGCAAAAGAGACACAGATATATAGAACAGTCTTTTGGACTCTGTGGGAGAGGGAGAGGGTGGGATGATTTGGGAGAATGGCACTGAAACATGTATAATATCATATAAGAAACGAATCGCCAGTCCAGGTTCGATGCAGGATACAGGATGCTTGGGGCTGGTGCACTGGGATGACCCAGAGGGAGGGTATGGGGAGGGAGGTGGCAGGGGGGTTCAGGATGGCGTACATGTGTACACCCGTGGTGGATTCATGTTGATATGGCAAAACCAATACAATATTGTAAAGTAATTAGCCTCCAATTAAAATAAATAAATTAAAAAAAATTTTTTTAAGTGTCATATACATAGACACTTAGATCCTTGCTTCTTGTAAGTGACTGTTTAGGAGTCTCCAGTGGTGATACTTTGCTTATCTTTGTTGCCAGATCATGCCTGATCATGAACTATCAGTGCTGTCTTTACTAATGGAAATGGAATCATTAGCATCTTTAAATCTAGTCAGATTAGAAAGTCAATTTCAGAAACCCCAGAACCAATTCAACTTATAATTCTATTCAGTCATGTCCTCGATTCTGCGACCCCATGGACTGCAGCCCACCAGGCTCCTCTGTCTATTGGGATTCTCCAGGCAAGAATATTGGGGTGGGTTGCCATGCTCTCCTCCAGGGGCTCTTTCCAACCCAGGAGTCAAGCCCAGGTCTCCTGCATTGCAGGTGGATTCTTTACCATCTGAGCCACCAGGGAAGTCTAAGAATACTGGAGTGGGTAGGCTACCCCTTCTCCAGAGGATCTTCCTGACCAGGAATCAAACCGGGGTCTCCTGCATTACAGGCAGATTCTTTACAAGCTGAGCTATCAGAGAACCCCAAAATCTAATCAGATTAGAAAGCCAATTCAAGAAACCCCAGAACCAGCTCAATTTATAATTCTATTCCTCTAGAACCACTGTTGGTAAAATCTGTTTTAGTCAGAGTTCCCCAGAGAAACAGAATTGGTAGGATAGAGATACAGAGAAAAATGGAATTAGAGATTCAGCTAGAACTAGAGAGAGAGAGCAATCAAGAGAGAGAGAGATTGAGAATGAAAGAGATTTGTTATAAGGAATCAACTCGCATGAAAATGGAGGTTAGTAAATCTCACATATGCAGGGTTAATCAGACAAATGGAGGTTCAGAAAAGCAACTGTTCAGCTTCAGTCTCAATCTGAAGGTCTGAGAGCCTGAAATACTGATGGTATAGTTTTAGTCCAAAGCCCAGTGGGCTTGAGACCCCAAAAGAGCTGATGTTTCAGTTTGAGTACAAAGGCAGGAAAAAAAGCCAATATCCCAGAGCTCAAACTTTTAAAAACTCTTTTAGTCATTGGTAGGTCAGCCTTTTTGTTCTAGATAGGCTCAAAATGATTAAATAAGGCTCATTCACTTTAGAGAGAGCAGTCTGCTTCATCCAGTCTACTAAATGCTAATCTCATCCAGAAATACTTTCATGGGAATATCCAGAACAATGTTGACTAAATATTTAGCTACTCTGTGGTCCAGTCAAGTTAACACATAAAATTAATCATCACATCAGAGTTTCCCCAAATAAAAAGGGCTTGATCTTTAATACCACTCCAACTTACATGTTGTTTGTTGGGTATTTAAGCTCATTTGTTCTTTTCCTCCTACCCAAATTAGTCATTATTATCCTTATATTTAATGAAGTCAGTACTCTTTTAAATTTATCTACTTTTTACCTGGTGGCTCAGATGGTAAAGCATCTGCCTGCAATGAAGGAGACCTGAGTTCGATCCCTGAGTTGGGAAGATCCCCTGGAGAAGGAAATGGCACCCCACTCCAGTATTCTTGCCTGGAAAATCCCATGGTCAGAGGAGCCTGATAGGTTATAGTCCATGGGGTGGCAAAGAGGTGGACATGACTAAGCGACTTTGCTTTCACTACTTTTTACCAATTTATTTGTTCACCTTCCTTTTTTTGATCTCAATCCTTCTTTGTAAATTCAATATTCTTTTCTTCATGAAGAATAGTCATTAGCAATTCCATTAGTAATAGTTATGAGCTTCCCTGGTGGCTCAGATGGTAAAGAATCTGCTTGAAATGCAGGAGACCCAGGTTTGATCCCTGGGTTGGGAAGATCTCCTGGTGAAGGGAGTATACTCCAGTATTCTTGCCTGGAATATCCATGGACAGAGGAGCCTGGTGGGCTACAGTCCATGGGGTCACAAATTGTCAGACATGACTGAGTGGCTAACACTTTAGTGATAGTTATTGTTAGTAAATACAATCCATTTTGATATCATTCCTAAATGATGTTAAGTGAACACAAAATATCCATTTTTGTGAGAATTTAAATTTTTCTCAGCTCATTGAAGGAGGTAATTTACTGTCTTTCCTTTTTTCATTATTGCTACTGAGAAACACGTGTCTAATTATTGCTTCTGGTTGTCTATTCTCTTGGTTTAAAAATCATTTATTTGCATTTGCTGCTTTAGAGACTGCTTGGGATTTACTTCTTAAATCTGAGGACTGAAGTGTTTTATAACTTCTGGAAAATTCTCAGCCATTCTTTTAATAGATAAAATTTTCACCATTTTCTCTCTATTCCCCCTGAAATTTCTCTTGCATATATCTGTGACTTTCTCATTCTACCTCACATCTCTTAATCTTTTAAAAATATTTTTTCATCTCCGTGGTCTCTCTGTATTTCTTCAAATTTATCTTTCTATTCACTAGCTCAATCCTTAGCCATATCTAATCTCTTTTTTAAAAAAATTTCAGAGACTAAAATTTTAATTTGTTTTTTCTTATAATTTTTATTTGTAAAAGTTATTTTCCATTATTTTTTCAAATTTGCCTGGTCCAATTTTTTTCATTTAAATCATCTTGCATTATATCTTAAAATTGTGGGGAGCAAAACAATTGAGTGGAGCCAAATATAAGGAAACTGAACGTCCTTGGTGGAGAAAAGTGAACTCTTACGAACATTTGGTGGTATTGTAAATTGGTGTAGCCACTGTGGAAAAAGTATGGAGATTCCTCAGAAAATTAAAAATAAGACTGCTATATCATTCAGCAATTTCACTTCCAGGTATCTATCTGCAGAAAACAAAAACACTAATTCAGAAGATAACATGCACACCAATGTTCACTGCAACATTATTTACAATAGGCAAGATACAGAAACAACCCGAATGTTCATCGATAGAAGAAAGGATAAAGAAGATGTAATATATATATATATATATAATATTACTCAACCATACAAAATGATATCTTGCCATTTGGAACAACATGGATGGATCCAGAGGCTATTATGCTAAGTGAAATCATTTAGACAGAGAAAGACAAATCCAATATGATCCCAATTTTATGTGGAATCTAAAAAACTATACAAAAAACAATATGAAAAGAGCCTCATAGATACAGAGAAAAAATGGGTTGTTTAAAGGGGAGAAGGGTTGGTTGGAGCAAAATAGGGGAAGGAAATTAAGAGGTATAAACATCCAATTATTAAATAAATAGGGCACAAAGATATACAGCATAAGGAGTATGATTAATAATATTATAATAACTTTGTATAGGGACAGATGGTTATTAGACTTATTGTGGTAACCATTTTATCATGTAGGCAAATATCAAGTCACCCTGTAGAATACCTGAAACTAACATAATATTGTTCATTAATTAGTTCAGTTCAGTTCAGTTGCTCAGTCATGTCTGACTCTTTGCAGCTTCCAAGTCCATCACCAACTCCTGGAGCTGGCTCAGACTCATGTCCATCCAGTCGGTGATGCCATCCAAATATCTCATCCTCTGTCATCCCTTTCTCCTCCTGCCTTCAATATTTCCCAGCATCAGGGTCTTTTCCAATGAGTCAGTTCTTCTCATCAAGTGCCAAAGCACTGGAGCTTCAGCTTCAGCATCAGTCCTTCCAATGAATAGTCAGGACTGATCTTCTTTAGAATTGACTGGCTTGATCTCCTTGCAGTCCAAGGGACTCTCAAGAGTCTTCTCCAGCACCACGGTTCAAAAGCATCAATTCTTCAGTGCTCAGGTCCAACTCCCACATCCATACATGACTACTGGAAAAACCATAGCTTTGACTAGATGGACCTTTGTCAGCAAAGTAATGTTTCTTTGTTTATTAATTATATTTCAATAAAAAATTTCAAATAAAAAAGAGAATGAATATCCTAAAGCAAACAAATAAGTGCCTTTTTAATTTTTTTAAACAACAATGGATTTATACTATATGATGCTTTTGTAACTAGCATTTTTATAAGAAATTTTGGAGATCTTTATAAGCATATATAGATCTACCTAATCTTTTTTTTATTGCTGCAAAGTAATCTATTATATGCATTACCTGTCTCTTATACACATCTAGATGTGTATAAGAGACAGGCATCAATGATAGAGAAATCTTCAAAAAAGGGGTTGGTTAAAAATGAGCATTTTAGTAAAAAATTTCATGTTGATATGGCAAAACCAATACAATATTGTAAAGTAATTAGCCTCCAATTAAAATAAATAAATTAAAAAAAATTTTTTTAAGTGTCATATACATAGACACTTAGATCCTTGCTTCTTGTAAGTGACTGTTTAGGAGTCTCCAGTGGTGATACTTTGCTTATCTTTGTTGCCAGATCATGCCTGATCATGAACTATCAGTGCTGTCTTTACTAATGGAAATGGAATCATTAGCATCTTTAAATCTAGTCAGATTAGAAAGTCAATTTCAGAAACCCCAGAACCAATTCAACTTATAATTCTATTCAGTCATGTCCTCGATTCTGCGACCCCATGGACTGCAGCCCACCAGGCTCCTCTGTCTATTGGGATTCTCCAGGCAAGAATATTGGGGTGGGTTGCCATGCTCTCCTCCAGGGGCTCTTTCCAACCCAGGAATCAAGCCCAGGTCTCCTGCATTGCAGGTGGATTCTTTACCATCTGAGCCACCAGGGAAGTCTAAGAATACTGGAGTGGGTAGGCTACCCCTTCTCCAGAGGATCTTCCTGACCAGGAATCAAACCGGGGTCTCCTGCATTACAGGCAGATTCTTTACAAGCTGAGCTATCAGAGAACCCCAAAATCTAATCAGATTAGAAAGCCAATTCAAGAAACCCCAGAACCAGCTCAATTTATAATTCTATTCCTCTAGAACCACTGTTGGTAAAATCTGTTTTAGTCAGAGTTCTCCAGAGAAACAGAATTGGTAGGATAGAGATACAGAGAAAAATGGAATTAGAGATTCAGCTAGAACTAGAGAGAGAGAGCAATCAAGAGAGAGAGAGATTGAGAATGAAAGAGATTTGTTATAAGGAATCAACTCGCATGAAAATGGAGGTTAGTAAATCTCACATATGCAGGGTTAATCAGACAAATGGAGGTTCAGAAAAGCAACTGTTCAGCTTCAGTCTCAATCTGAAGGTCTGAGAGCCTGAAATACTGATGGTATAGTTTTAGTCCAAAGCCCAGTGGGCTTGAGACCCCAAAAGAGCTGATGTTTCAGTTTGAGTACAAAGGCAGGAAAAAAAGCCAATATCCCAGAGCTCAAACTTTTAAAAACTCTTTTAGTCATTTGAGATTCAGCTAGAACTAGAGAGAGAGAGCAATCAAGAGAGAGAGAGATTGAGAATGAAAGAGATTTGTTATAAGGAATCAACTCGCATGAAAATGGAGGTTAGTAAATCTCACATATGCAGGGTTAATCAGACAAATGGAGGTTCAGAAAAGCAACTGTTCAGCTTCAGTCTCAATCTGAAGGTCTGAGAGCCTGAAATACTGATGGTATAGTTTTAGTCCAAAGCCCAGTGGGCTTGAGACCCCAAAAGAGCTGATGTTTCAGTTTGAGTACAAAGGCAGGAAAAAAAGCCAATATCCCAGAGCTCAAACTTTTAAAAACTCTTTTAGTCATTGGTAGGTCAGCCTTTTTGTTCTAGATAGGCTCAAAATGATTAAATAAGGCTCATTCACTTTAGAGAGAGCAGTCTGCTTCATCCAGTCTACTAAATGCTAATCTCATCCAGAAATACTTTCATGGGAATATCCAGAACAATGTTGACTAAATATTTAGCTACTCTGTGGTCCAGTCAAGTTAACACATAAAATTAATCATCACATCAGAGTTTCCCCAAATAAAAAGGGCTTGATCTTTAATACCACTCCAACTTACATGTTGTTTGTTGGGTATTTAAGCTCATTTGTTCTTTTCCTCCTACCCAAATTAGTCATTATTATCCTTATATTTAATGAAGTCAGTACTCTTTTAAATTTATCTACTTTTTACCTGGTGGCTCAGATGGTAAAGCATCTGCCTGCAATGAAGGAGACCTGAGTTCGATCCCTGAGTTGGGAAGATCCCCTGGAGAAGGAAATGGCACCCCACTCCAGTATTCTTGCCTGGAAAATCCCATGGTCAGAGGAGCCTGATAGGTTATAGTCCATGGGGTGGCAAAGAGGTGGACATGACTAAGCGACTTTGCTTTCACTACTTTTTACCAATTTATTTGTTCACCTTCCTTTTTTTGATCTCAATCCTTCTTTGTAAATTCAATATTCTTTTCTTCATGAAGAATAGTCATTAGCAATTCCATTAGTAATAGTTATGAGCTTCCCTGGTGGCTCAGATGGTAAAGAATCTGCTTGAAATGCAGGAGACCCAGGTTTGATCCCTGGGTTGGGAAGATCTCCTGGTGAAGGGAGTATACTCCAGTATTCTTGCCTGGAATATCCATGGACAGAGGAGCCTGGTGGGCTACAGTCCATGGGGTCACAAATTGTCAGACATGACTGAGTGGCTAACACTTTAGTGATAGTTATTGTTAGTAAATACAATCCATTTTGATATCATTCCTAAATGATGTTAAGTGAACACAAAATATCCATTTTTGTGAGAATTTAAATTTTTCTCAGCTCATTGAAGGAGGTAATTTACTGTCTTTCCTTTTTTCATTATTGCTACTGAGAAACACGTGTCTAATTATTGCTTCTGGTTGTCTATTCTCTTGGTTTAAAAATCATTTATTTGCATTTGCTGCTTTAGAGACTGCTTGGGATTTACTTCTTAAATCTGAGGACTGAAGTGTTTTATAACTTCTGGAAAATTCTCAGCCATTCTTTTAATAGATAAAATTTTCACCATTTTCTCTCTATTCCCCCTGAAATTTCTCTTGCATATATCTGTGACTTTCTCATTCTACCTCACATCTCTTAATCTTTTAAAAATATTTTTTCATCTCCGTGGTCTCTCTGTATTTCTTCAAATTTATCTTTCTATTCACTAGCTCAATCCTTAGCCATATCTAATCTCTTTTTTAAAAAAATTTCAGAGACTAAAATTTTAATTTGTTTTTTCTTATAATTTTTATTTGTAAAAGTTATTTTCCATTATTTTTTCAAATTTGCCTGGTCCAATTTTTTTCATTTAAATCATCTTGCATTATATCTTAAAATTGTGGGGAGCAAAACAATTGAGTGGAGCCAAATATAAGGAAACTGAACGTCCTTGGTGGAGAAAAGTGAACTCTTACGAACATTTGGTGGTATTGTAAATTGGTGTAGCCACTGTGGAAAAAGTATGGAGATTCCTCAGAAAATTAAAAATAAGACTGCTATATCATTCAGCAATTTCACTTCCAGGTATCTATCTGCAGAAAACAAAAACACTAATTCAGAAGATAACATGCACACCAATGTTCACTGCAACATTATTTACAATAGGCAAGATACAGAAACAACCCGAATGTTCATCGATAGAAGAAAGGATAAAGAAGATGTAATATATATATATATATATATAATATTACTCAACCATACAAAATGATATCTTGCCATTTGGAACAACATGGATGGATCCAGAGGCTATTATGCTAAGTGAAATCATTTAGACAGAGAAAGACAAATCCAATATGATCCCAATTTTATGTGGAATCTAAAAAACTATACAAAAAACAATATGAAAAGAGCCTCATAGATACAGAGAAAAAATGGGTTGTTTAAAGGGGAGAAGGGTTGGTTGGAGCAAAATAGGGGAAGGAAATTAAGAGGTATAAACATCCAATTATTAAATAAATAGGGCACAAAGATATACAGCATAAGGAGTATGATTAATAATATTATAATAACTTTGTATAGGGACAGATGGTTATTAGACTTATTGTGGTAACCATTTTATCATGTAGGCAAATATCAAGTCACCCTGTAGAATACCTGAAACTAACATAATATTGTTCATTAATTAGTTCAGTTCAGTTCAGTTGCTCAGTCATGTCTGACTCTTTGCAGCTTCCAAGTCCATCACCAACTCCTGGAGCTGGCTCAGACTCATGTCCATCCAGTCGGTGATGCCATCCAAATATCTCATCCTCTGTCATCCCTTTCTCCTCCTGCCTTCAATATTTCCCAGCATCAGGGTCTTTTCCAATGAGTCAGTTCTTCTCATCAAGTGCCAAAGCACTGGAGCTTCAGCTTCAGCATCAGTCCTTCCAATGAATAGTCAGGACTGATCTTCTTTAGAATTGACTGGCTTGATCTCCTTGCAGTCCAAGGGACTCTCAAGAGTCTTCTCCAGCACCACGGTTCAAAAGCATCAATTCTTCAGTGCTCAGGTCCAACTCCCACATCCATACATGACTACTGGAAAAACCATAGCTTTGACTAGATGGACCTTTGTCAGCAAAGTAATGTTTCTTTGTTTATTAATTATATTTCAATAAAAAATTTCAAATAAAAAAGAGAATGAATATCCTAAAGCAAACAAATAAGTGCCTTTTTAATTTTTTTAAACAACAATGGATTTATACTATATGATGCTTTTGTAACTAGCATTTTTATAAGAAATTTTGGAGATCTGTATAAGCATATATAGATCTACCTAATCTTTTTTTTATTGCTGCAAAGTAATCTATTATATGCATTACTGATAGTGTTTTATTAATTTCTTAGATATTTTAGTCCTTCTATTTATTTACTTTTTAAAATTTATTTTATAATTGAAGGAAATTGCTTTATGATGTGTTGGTTTCTACCATGCTGTGCTGTGCTTAGTTGCTCAGTCCTGTCTGACTCTTTGTGACCCATTGAACTGTAATGGGGATTCTCCAGGCAAGAATACTGGAATTGATTCCCATGCCCTCCTCCAGGGTTTCTACCATTCAACAGCCATAATTATACATGTATCAACTCCCTCGTGAGCCTCCTTCCCCACCCTCCTCTATTTATTGTAATCGTTTAAATATACTTATTTTTTTTAGTGTTTTTCAGTCATTATCTAAAGCACCCAGAGTCATATTCTGCAATTTGCTTTTTCTGTGGATGCAAATTTTCTATAGACTTTTTTATCCTACCTAGATCCCAGGTAAACTCAACAAAATTTCTCTCATTTCACTTTGCCAGTACACAAATTTTTCCTAGCGACCCTTGCCCTGAGAATGTAACCCTTCATGTGTCCTGGACTTCTGTATGCATCTGTGAGGGCAAGGTTTGCTGGTCCAACTCCCCAACTCAAGCATTTCCAATGTTTTGGTACATAATGTTCATTAAATTACTTTCAATAACGTAAGTGACTAATGTACCTCACCCCCTCAAGCTGCTAAACTGTCAGCATCAATTCACTAATCTGGTTTCCAATTTTCTCTTTGCTTTTAGCCCCTGGGGATTTTACAACTTCTCTATGAATTTGACTATGCATTTTCAACAGCATTTGTTAAGTTATTATCTCATACTTATAAGTGTTTGCAGTTGAAGACTTTCAGGGTCTCTAATCTGTAATGTTGCTAGACACAAAGTCCTACTGTTTCATCACTTAAGCTTAGAAATGTCTGGGTGCTGCTTGTCTCTGAAACTAACTGTGAACATCCCTTGTCTCTGTAGTTCTCATTGATATGTTTAAGAAGAGGCGGGTTAATTTAAGCCTAAAAATTTGACATGGGTTAGTGATCACCTTGTTTGAATTTCAAAGTAAAAGTGAATATGCTTAATGTACAGTAATAAGAACGTACCTGGCAAATATCTTTATTATTCCTTACTTGTCTTCCCTTTTTTCACATGACAATAGCTCAAGCTCCCTGTTTCAATTTCAAGTCCAATATCTATTTTATAATTACATCTGAGGCCGTGCAAAGTAGTAGAAATAATAGTGACTAGAGCGAAACAACCTGAATTACAGTTTAAATTCTACCACTAAATTGTACGTCCTTGAATTAAATTATTCTACCTCTTAGTGCCACTGTTAATCTGTATGAAACTCTGCCGCTCTGTCTATGATCATGTAATTCTAGAGCTTATTACTTCTAAGAATTACTTCTAGCCACCGAGAAATGTACAGTGATTAAAAGCTGGGAGGTTTTATGTTTTTAAGTTTTTTAAATTATAATTTTTAAAGGAGTTCAATAAAAACTTAATTAAAGGGTAACTCAGTGTCTGGGGCTTTCCTATAAATCAGGAGCAAGTGATCATTAGATATATTATATCAAAATTATTTAGGGTGAGAAAATAGACTGCCATGATTTGAATAGGAAAATCTAGGCATCTGAACACGTAAGTGTCTAGGCATCTGAACATGTAAGCCCTTGTAGGGCTGGAGCTAACCATTCTGATCCAGAGCATAGCTGCAGGAATTAAATAGAGTCAAAAAGAAGGTAATTAAACAACTGACTGTGGTGTTTCATTCTCTGCAGTCATTCAACATTTCAGCTGCAGACTCAGTTTATCCTGTCTTCTCCATTACCCTTATCTGTATTCACATAATTCACCGAAGCCCAGAAATAGACAAAAGTCACTAGAGAAGGCTTCAGAATCCTGACTCCCTTGATCTTAAAAGCTACTTGTAATAGTTAAGAATTATATACACATATTCCTATGGCCAGAACACTTCCTTTAATACAAACACTGGGAAGGAAATTTGTAGATCTTTTTGCTCATGGCCTTTTTAGTACTTTTGACATTTCAGAAGTGAATCTGTAGCTTGCCTACTCAAATTTATATGAGTTCCTTCTCTATTTTCACCAGTGATTAATGAGGTTATTTTACATTTAATTTTCTTTAAAGGACCTTAAAACCTGTCATATGATTTCCACAAATAGCACTGAGAGCATTTTCTAGACTGCTCTCTGGAGGCCTTGAGTTGCTAGTGGCAAAATGTACCTCCCATAGACTTCCAGTAGATGGCAGGTACAGTACTCCAAACCTCGCAGAACATGAAAAATATCCAAACAGCTCAACGTGTAAATACAGATTGTTACTGTGTTTTAAATCTCAAGAGCAATGAAAAAAATGAGTAAAACTTTTGTTTATGAATCTAGTATCATATTACCATATAAGTATCTTTTTATTTTTGTCTTCTACTAAAAATACAAGTGCAACAAATGAAAATATGTCTTTATCAAGGAATGCCTGCAATTCCAGATTGCAAATTAAGCATTTAAATGTTGAATAATATAATCACCATGTTATAGCTGTTAATTAAAGTGCTTAGTGAACAAAGATACATTTAGCAATTTTTAAATATAAATTTTAGAGGATGAGAAACTATTGTTTTATAGCAATTATAGTTTAATAAGCTTCCATTTACACTTTATTTATTCAGTTTTTTCTTTTATATATTCATAGATGGCAGAAGTATAGATATAGCTAAATACATACATATGTAAATGCATATGTATGTATACACATACGTACAAAGACAGATTGCTCAATCTGTTTTTTGTTTCCTTTGACTAACTAATCCCATAGTGTTTCCTTCAGTTTACTATAGAAATTAATTTCTACAGTGTCTTTGGAAAGATATTCCTCTCTACTATCTATGATATTTTTTTTTTTTTTTTTTCAGAGAATGCTTAAACTGGCCCCTTATAGATGGGAAATGAGTTTTCAGGCAGATCATATATCTCCTGATTAGTATGACAGTTGTTTGTTCTGAGATGGATGACTGTGAAAGCTGCAAAATATTCCATTACAAATTCAGATGCCCACTTTCATTAAAAATATATCCAGGTGTGATATATCTAAGACTCCCAGGACTTTCAGAAGTATTTTTAATGAACTCAGTAAATTCCTTTCAAAGGCTTTAAAAGTAGTTTTAATTTTACCACATAACTTGATTCCTTATAAATTTATCATATCTGTGTAACACAGAAGATGTTCAATGTGACTTGTTTCAATGAAACTTAGCCAAAATAGACTTTGGGCCGTTTACTTGATTTTTCCAACTTTAATACTATATGTTTTACTTAGTTTATTTTCTGTCTTTCCCCTTAAATTGTTAAGTTAAGATTCTAAGGCAATCAGTGCATACAATAATGTTTGAGAAGCACTGATCTGAGTCTGTTTCTTCTTCCACATGTCCTAGATTTTTCCCCTCTCTCTAATCACTATCAAAGAGAAAACATCTTCCAAGTTAGTTAGTTCACTTGCCTCTGAACTGTACAGCATACCACAACCAGATTTAACTTTGTATACAAACATTTGGTCACAATACACTTTTGCCTTTTATCTGGTTATGGGAAGTCCAGACAGCTCCTGTCATTCTTGGCTCATTCTTTATATCCTAATCTAGAACACATTTTTATTTAACCAATTTTTTTATCTAACCAAACTCTACTCATTGTTCAATGTTTAACACAAAAATCTGCAACTCCAAGATCTTCCCTCTTTGCTGGAGCCCACCTGGATTTCTCTGTTGGTTTACTGCACATAATTATACTACCTAATGTTCATTATTGGAGAAGGAAATGGCACCCCACCCCAGTACTCTTGCCTGGAAAATCCCATGGGTGGAGGAGCCTGGTGGGCTGCAGTCCATGGGGTCGCAAAGAGTTGGACACGACTGAGTGACTTCACTTTCACTTTTCACTCTCATGCATGGGAGAAGGAAATGGCAACCCACTCCAGTGTTCTTGCCTGGAGAATCCCAGGGACAGAGGCGCCTGGTGGGCTGCCATTTCACACAGAATTGGACACGACTGAAGTGACTTAGCAGTAGCAGCAATGTTCAGTATGTAATAAGCTGCATTGTTTTAGAGAGTTTTGTTAGTCTTTCCCTAATAAGATTTTACGTTGATCAAAAGCAGAAATTTTGTGTCTTGATTTCTTTGGTGTCACTCGTGAGTGATTTAGATACTTAAGTAAATGCTTAGGTTCCTTTAGTCAACTTACAGGACTCTCTCAGTTTTCAGAAACACAAAGCAAAGTTAATCGGCTTAAGCACAAGGAAGTATCTCACAGAACCAAAGGACAGAAGTTCAGTAGAGCCTGAAAGGTATAGGAACTACCACGTGCAAAGCTGTGCAGAGTTCCTTCTCCGCCCAGATCCCTTTTCTTTCTGCCTGGTCTGTTAATTTGCATATACTTGCTTTACTCTTTTCTCTTCTCCCTGTGTATTTGCTGTCTCTGCTTTTCTGATCTATGTGGGAGGCCGATCACACTCACAGGTAGCTTGATCTTTGAGCCTGCGTATTTCAAGACTCAAAGAAATCGAGTCAGGCTCCTGTCACCCCAATCTCAAATTCCCGATTATTCCAGCCTAGACCTATCCAGTCAGTCAGCGTCAGAAAGAGAAATAGTTGTTTCCAGGGCTTCAGTGTTTTTGTGATAGAGAGGAATCATAACTTAGGAAGTTGTTTCAAGCACGTGCATTATAACCTGCTAAAATAGAGTTATAGCCTATTTCTGTTTAGGTAGGAGGAGAAGAAAGCTTTTTTTGTTTTTTCCCCATTTAGTACAGAAAATATAATTAATTCAATTTTGTAGACTTCTCTTTTCTCAAAATCTTCCATGATAACTTTGTTTAGTCATTTCATCAGTAATATATATGTTTTATTCTCTATTTAATCAGCACCATAGGGAAAAAGTTCCAGGAGTTACCATGCCATCCTGCTTTCATTTGGGAAAATCTGCATTTTTAAAAAGCTCTCTAGGGTTGAAAATCTTTCAGCTTCAGTTAAGAATCTATGGTACGATTCCAATAACCTTAAATATACTCTTCTGCTACTTAAAAAACAAATGTGACAGAAATAGTTTTATTCATAAAAAAAGTGTTGCAGGAGGATTTTTATAATACTTAGAACTTTGAAGTTAGGTGAACTCTGTTGTGACTTACACACACACATGCATGTACAAACACACAGACAGAGAGACTGAGGTCATTGAGTGGCGAAAAAACGAAAGCAAGGGTTAACCCTAACGTGTGGGCTTCTTTATTAACTAAAAAATGTAATTATGATTTGAAGCTGTAGTCAAAAGAAGTATTTTGGGATGATGAAAATGTTCTAAAACTAGATTATAGTGATGCTTACGTAACTCTGTAAATATATCAAATGATACTGGATTACATGCTTTGAAGGCTGAGCTCAGTAAAGTTATTAAAATGCATTGTATAAGATTAAAAATCAACTTTAAAGAAACCTGAAAATTGCAGGTGCAAAGTTGTTTAGATAACTCTTTGTACACTGAAATGTCACTTAGTATGTATGACTCATCATTTTGAAAATGTCGTAGAATTACACGCAAAATTGTTGAGTTGCTTTTAGGTTGTTGAATATTTGAATAAGGTGAATTATTAAATAAAGACTAGAGATACAGGAAAATTATAGCTGTGCCATTGTAATGGGTAGTATAAACGAAACAATTCATTTGTAACAGATGACTTGTAGTTTTCATTAAAGTGATATATGAATGAAGCTAAGCATAAGGTTAAGGAGCAGCAGGCTCTTACTATCTGGATACACAAAGGTTGAATATCAGGGAACATTGAGCTAATCATAGAAACAAGCTTTTCAAGAAGAATTATATGTAGGTGTTTTGTGTATGAATTATCCTGAATGACCAGCTACTTTGAATTTGGTTGATTGATTATTCAGTTTTTCATTTCACTTTGCTCACATAGTCTCAACTTTGTTCCAGCAATCAGTGCTCATAGACTAAGTGAAAAAGATCTTAACATTGGCACTTACTTAATGCTTCAGTGAAGCTCTAACAAGGCTGTTACACTGGGTCTTTCTCTGGATCATTAAACAGATCATACAACCTTTAATTCCAGTTATCAGTGTAGGCAAATGAAAAATCTTGCAGACAAATGTAAAAGAAAAAAAAAATGTCCCTCACTGTTTTACAAAGTGTTTTCTACTCTACAGTATAGTGGTGCCTTGTTCTTATGCCTTCCTCTTCAGTTCTGTAAACCGATTTTCTATTTTCTCATTGTTTACCAGAGATAATCCTGGGTTTAGTGATTTCCTGTTTCTTCTGATAGTATAACCCATAATTGTCATTGACTACTACTCCTGACAGGTTCCTCTACATTTTTCTTCCTTCTTCCATCACTTCGTAGAGCAAGCCATATTTACTTGTATGCCATAGCCTGTATTTACCTGTCTACTTCATCAGTGTCTATGGACCCTGCTATCTGCTCTTATTTATTCCTTCAATAACCAATGCTCTACCCTCACTGACTAAAAGAGCCAAATTCATGTATGATCAGAGAAACATGTGATGCCCTGTAAAAGTTTATTCAAATACTGTACTTATTGAAATATTTTTATTGTATACTTTATTTTTGTTTAAAACTAGAGCAAAAACAAAAAGAGACAAATCAATTGTGTTATAGTCATGCAGTAGGATACCATACAGCAGTGAAAAAAAAGTATGCTTTTCACACCAATATCATTAAATGTACAGGCATAATATTAAGTGAAATAATTATTCCATTTATATCAAGTCTTAAAAGAGGCAAAACTAAGCTATGAAGATAAAATTAAAACAGGTGTACTCTTTTTGCATTGGGTAACAAGGGCGAATAGACATAAGGGATGTTTCTGGGTTGTTATTTTAATATTCTATTTCTTGATGTCGGTATTGGTTTCACTGGTGTATCTCTTTGTAAAACTCATTGAGCTGTACACTTTACTTAATATTGTGTACTTTATATGTATTATATTTCTTTCCCCCCACTCTTTCTCTTTAATATTATTTCATACAAATAATGTTATTTTATATTCATCAAGATGGTCCACAAAGATGTGGTTTCAGATAGCTTTTTATTTATTTCTTTCTTCTTTTAATTTATTTTAATTGGAAGCTGATTATTTTATAATATTGTGGTGGTTTTTGCCATACATTCACATGTACCAGCCATGGGTGTACATGTGTTCCCCGTCCTGATCCTCCCTCCCACCTCCATCCCCATCGCATCCCTCATGGTCATCCCAGTGCACCAGCCCTGAGCACCCTGTCTCGTGCATCGAACCTGGACTGGTGATCTATTTCATTTCACCTGTTTCTCTCAACTTTTACCTCCACCTTCCCCCCCACCCCCACCCCTGGCCTCCTCTGGCATCTACCAATCATTCTGTGTATCTGTGAGCTTGGTTGGTTTGTTTCAGATCCACATATAAGAAGGATAATGTGCTATTTGTCTTACTACATGCCAAAACCAGTGCTTGGGAAACAAAGGGAAAATAACTTACCCCTAAGCTCAGACATATCTGCCTGCAATGCAGGAGACCTGGGTTCAGTCCCTGGGTCGGGAAGATCCCTGGAGAAGGAAATGGCAACCCACTCCAATACTCTTGCCTGGAAAAATCCCACGGACTGAGAAGCCTGGTAGGCTACAGTCCATGGGGTCACAAAGAGTTGGACACAACTAACTGATTTCACTTTCACTTTCTAATCTCAAGAAGTTCACAGTTAATTAGAGGAGACATTTATAATCAGATAACATGAAAATATGTATCATGCTCCTGGTTCCCAATCCCATGACTCTGTATCCTTCTATAGCTTTAGGTGTGAAAGCACAACCAAAACTTCTTGCCTTTAAGCACTGTTAGTTGAAAAGCATAAAATCCCAGATAACAGAAATGTTACCATGTGAAGAAATCCCTTAATCAGCTAAAAGAGCTTAGGATTCCTAGATATCCAAGCTCAGTTCAGTCGCTCAGTCGTGTCTGACTCTTTGCGACCCCATGAATCGCAGCACGCCAGGCCTCCCTGTCCATCACCATTTCCCGGAGTTCACTCAGACTCACATCTATCGAATCCTTGATGCCATCCAGCCATCTCATCCTCGGTCGTCCCCTTCTCCTCCCACCCCCAATCCCTCCCAGCATCAGAGTCTTTTCCAATGAGTCAACTCTTCGCATGAGGTGGCCAAAGTACTGGAGTTTCAGCTTTAGCATCATTCCTTCCAAAGAAATCCCAGGGTTGATCTCCTTCAGAATGGACTG
>SJYX01004839.1:9446-57758 GCA_006410675.1 Oreotragus oreotragus | reverse complement strand
TGGGTGGGGCGGGGGTGGGAGTGGGGAGGAGGTGGGAGTGGGGAGGAGGCTGCCTGGGAATGTTCTGCCTATGTTTTTCCTTCTTAGGGAGAAACTGAAGAGGCAGAAACTTTAAAACATGGTTGTATGCTTTAGGAAAACTTTGTCACCAACAGTTCTTAGTGGAAGCTACAAAAGAGAGTGTTTTTCAGCAGGAGGGCACTCTATGCCAGCCTGTGGCATCTAACCATGTTATGGTAACAAAGCTCCCCAGGGCATGTTGCCTGGTTCCCAACCTCCACGTCAGAGAAGGGGCACAGGGCTTGGTGACCAGCAAGCAGACACACTGGCTGTTTTTACTCCAGCCTGTCCTCCTCTGCCCCCACCTCAGTGGTTCCTTACCTTTCTGCTCTCCTTGGGGTCAGTCAGAAAACGGACCATTTCCACAGGTCACTCTCACAGGGCACCTGACCCAGTGGGACTCAGTTCACAGAACACCTGTGGAGTCTGCTGTGCTGGGGTTTACTTTCAGATACCTCTTCCTGCACCTTCCATGGGGGCCTCCTGTCACCCTGCACTTCAGGCTCTCAAACATGGTCACCGGTAGCCTCATTTCCAGTGGGTCTGCCCCAAACTCTGCAGCTGAGATTCTCTGGCCAAGTGGACTGAATTCACTTCCTGCCATTATGACCGTATCATCCTTCCAAATCGTGCTGCTGGCTTCCTCTCGGTTCCTGAATCAAGGTCAAGTTTCCAGCTCTCACTTTCCAATCCTTACTACGTATGGCTGCCAACCGTGTCTGCTTTCACGTGTGCGGATTTTCCGTCCCTTCTCTCCTTTTTCTCCTCCTTCCTTTTATTTTACACTTTCCTATACCTCTTTCTTGAGCTAGATATTAACTCAGTGGTGTCTCCTCGCCTTTTTTTTTTTTTTTTTTTTTTTCTCCAGGGAAGATCCCCTGGAGAAGTAAAAGTCTACCCACTCCAGTATTCTGGTCTGGAGAATTCCACGGACTGCATGACTGAGCGACTTTCACAGTTAAGAAAACCATTTTCACTGCAGAGCCACTTTATTCTTTCAACTCTGTCTCAGCAGGTGATTGACTTCCCCTGCCTCAGTTTCTCTGTTCAACTCTCTGAAGTATCTTCTATGAACGGAGGGTATTGGGCTTGACAGCTCACCATTTCAGTTTCCTAATATGGATCTTCCAGGGGCTGTGGCTATACAAGCGGGGATTTTTGCTATTTACCATCCAGGTTTGTATCTGGATTGGACTAGGGGTTGCAAGAGCCTGGATTTTTGTGCCATATGAATAATTAGGACCTTTGACAATGGGAATGACGCTCTGGTTCTCAGATATGCAGCTTACTTCTGCAAACCGAGCTTTCTGTTGAAAGGAAATTAGACGCTATTGTACATCAGGCTTTTTGTCAGAGGCTCCCCCTGGCTTCTCTACACAAACCCTGTAAAAAGCCCTTCTGTTTACTTGTCTGCTGAGCGGTGCTGGGAGTGCAGGGAGGGCGGAAGGAAGGAGGGGGCCGTTAATGGTGCTTGCTCAGCACGAGCGCGTGCTATCAGATGCCCATGTGCTCTAGTTATCTTCCTGGGCTACAACTGGAACACTTCAAGTTCGGTTTTGGTTATGAGATCAAAGTACAGACTCTGGGCAGATAGACGGTGCTCAAAGAGTAGAGCTCAGAATAAAGGCGTGACCTTGAGGCGGCACAACGATGACTCTCGTTTCCCTTTCTGCATCTTAACCAGATAAGCTTGGGACACCTGTTTCTATGAAGCCCACTCTATTAATAAACACAGAAATGACAGCTACTCAGGTGCCATAACACGCAAAAGTTAAAGTTGATAATACAGCATCATGAACAGCTCCTTTGTCCCAGTAACAGTGAAAAAGTGACAGAGGGGGTGGGGTGCCCACTGGGCAGGCCATGGAAGTGCACAGGGGTACAGAAGAGCAGCAGCGGGGAGGACCGGGGAGCAGGGAGCCCCTCCCTATCTGCTCTCTCCTCCACCAGCCACGTGGGCCAAGAGAAACCTTGTCGGGGGAGGTAACAAGACTCCTGGGCACTCCGGGCAGGACTCCTCTGGAGGGAACAACAGAAACCCAAACGGAAAAGCCTGAGGACCGTGGATGGGAGCTCGGAAGGCAGGAGACTAAGCACCCTTGGCTGAGATTTGAAGTTTCATCCCAGTTCACTTTCTCCTGGATGGAGAGTCCTGACCTCTTCCTCCCCCAGGAGAAACCTGCCCCCGGTATCAGGCTGGGCCCAGTGGGGATAAGGGTGACAATGATGCGCTGCTGAACACAAAGGAATTTAGGTCTATAGCTCAGGCTCTGTCAGAAGGCATCTGAGTGGGGCAGAGGGACGATGAAGGTGAAGACTTGCAATTCTTCAAGGAGAGTGCTATACATTCACTCATTTATCTTCCTCTTCAAGTCACTATCAAACGACTAGATGCATTCACAAAAGTCAGGCAGCTGTCAGTTGTTAAAAGAGTTGAAAGCACTGCAAATGCATGAATACATGTGATAAGAATGTTCCTGCTTTGCCAGATCCTGTCAAATTCCCAAAGCAGGTGTTCAGTGGAAAGCCAGGGCCCAGAATGGCCAGGACATTCCGCCTAGAATGGTGCTGGGACGTGGTGTTTGAACTGACCACGGGGTCAATTTCCCAGAACAACTTTGAGGACAGAGGCTACTCTGTGGCTGGGAAAAACATGCTTTATTTATGTTTGGAGATGATGAAATAGAGTTGAAAGGTTTTGCAGGCTATGGGCAAAGACTTATTTTAAAAGTCTCTTGGGCTAATCATTTTTTTCCCTCTACCCACCCTTCCATCCATCCAGCCCTCTATTCCTCCACCCATTCTTCTGTGCATCCGCTTAAGACTTACTGAGAGTCTACTAAAGGAGCCCCCTTTTCAGGGTTCAGAGCTACTGGGAAACAGAGACACACAGACAAGGCCTTCACCAGAGAGGTACCCAGTGGCATGGGAGTGAGCAGGAGGAGCGACCCAGCAAGAGACGTGGAGAAGGCGACACAAAGGAGGGGACTCTGGGGTTAGGGTTAGATGGATCCTGAGGCAGAGAGTGGAGCTAAGAAGACAGACTTGCACGTCTGAGAGAAGTCTCTTGGTGATGAGGGTCAGGAGCAGCACAAGAGAAATTGCGTCTGATGATGTCACCTGGTCGAAGCCCCTCAGTCAGTCCTCATCTCGCTGAGCGCACATGCCCGAACCATGGCCTCAGAAGGCCCTGCTGATCTGTCTGGGGTCTCTGGGCCCGCCTGCTCCACCCACACTGCTTCTTCAGAGCCTCTGTGCTCTGGTTCCCTCTGAAGGGGGGCTCCTCCCCCAGTAAACCTGAGCCTTCTTCCTCAGATGTCACCTTCCTGGTGACGTCCTCCCCTGCCACCCTCTCTGTCCTTCCCCATTTTATTCTCCTCCCTCCCCGTTACCACCAGCCAATGCAGAATGTATTTTGCTTATTTGTCTTTGTTGATTGTCTGTCTCCTCTGAGGAGTGAAAAGTTTGGGAGGACAGCTTTTGTTTATTGGTTCACTGCGACACTCCTGGGGACCTAAACAGTACCTGGCATAGAGCAGGTACTCAATAAATATATGTTGAATGATTGAAGGAAAGAGTTAAGAAGCACTACACCGGACGAAGGCTTCTGGAGTTTATCTGGAAGGCAAGGGGAAGCCATGGACTTTTTAACTAGCAGAGGTAGGATAAGCGGATCTGTTTCTAGGATAACTCTGATGGTGATAATGATAGATGGTGGGGGTGGTGGTGGGGGGACAGGAAGCAGGAAGTTCCATGAAGGGGGTTCCTGCAGCAGAGGATGACAGCCTGCCGTGGGGCAGTGGCAGTGGAGACAAAGAAGAAAAGAAGGATTTGGAGGTGAAAAAAAAATAGGTTAAAATGCATCGCTCAGATTTTATGCATCAATCCTAGAAAACAGTTTTAAGTACTTTCAATTCTCATATGTAACAATTCATCGGCACAAAATCAAGTATAACCTTGATGCAAAGAATGGTTCTGAGCCTTGGCTTATAGTAAAGCAAGCTGTACAGCTAGGCTGAGGAGGCACTCAGGTCAGGCTATGGGAATCTGGAAAACAGAGCTGTTCTTCAGAGCATCTTTGTTACACATCTTGGAAGCAACCTTCTTTGTTTGGTAGGGTGATGGGACTCCTCTCCACTACCTCCCTGTTAATCTCAGAATCACATTTCAGTATTTTTAATTTGGCTTCCAGGCTCTCACTCAATTTGAGAGTCTCCTCCTTTCCTTCCTTTCAAATCACCCATTTTGTAAAACTTGCTAACTAACCAACCAACCCAATGTTTTATTTTTGCCCTTCCTTGAGCCCTTCATTCAGTTACACCTTCCAAATAATATTCCAAGTTCCTTCTCTGATTCTTTTTCTGGACCTCCTTTCACACCGGGCAAAACTGCCTGGAAAGCTTTCATAAAATCCATTTAGAAGTCACTTTCATCTCTCCCTTGACCCTCATCCTCACCACCAGCCAAAGTACCTTTCCTGTGCATAAAGATGACAGAAGGCCATTCTCAGGTACGAAAGAAAAATGTGTCGTTGCCTACTGCTCTTGAAACAAGAATTACTTCAAAATACACTCTAGCCAACTGAGAAATAACTGCTGAGAGGTTAGGATGGGAATCACAGTAGACAGGTCTGGGGGCCTGTCCTGGGTGCTACTCCCAGCCACAGGGGCTCTGGTCAGTGCAGACACAGCCTCTCGGCACACACCGCCAACCTGGCCGCTCCAAGAAACAGTGAGAATGAGGACAGGAAGGGCCTTCCTTCTCCGGTGCCACTGGACGAGGCTGAAAGAAACTGTCTGTTCCTTAGGAATCGTTCTCCTTCGTTAAGGTAATCATCCTGTAGTTGGAATCCTTCTGTAAAAGCCTCTCCCTCAAGAAGAGTGTACTGTGAGATTCGAGGCACAATTAAATATGATTACAGATGCTTTTGAACTGTGGTGTTGGAGAAGACTCCTGAGAGTCCCTTGGACTGCAAGGAGATCCAACCAGTCCATTCTGAAGGAGATCAACCCTGGGATTTCTTTGGAAGGAATGATGCTAAAGCTGAAACTCCAGTACTTTGGCCACCTCAGGTGAAGAGTTGACTCATTGGAAAAGACTCTGATGCTGGGAGGGATTGGGGGCAGGAGGAGAAGGGGACGACCGAGGATGAGATTGACTCATTGGAAAAGACTCTGATGCTGGGAGGGATTGGGGGCAGGAGGAGAAGGGGACGACTGAGGATGAGATGGCTGGATGGCATCACGGACGCGATGGACGTGAGTCTGAGTGAACTCCGGGAGATGGTGATGGACAGGGAGGCCTGGCGTGCTGCGATTCATGGGGTCGCAGAGTCGGACACGACTGAGCGACTGAACTGAACTGAACTGACAGTTACACTGAGAACAAAAACAAGCAGCATGCATGGCGAGCAATAGGCTTGGGAACAACTTTCTGGGGTTCCTGTCACTGCGCTGACACAGCTCCCGGGCCCAGCTACAGACGGGCCAGGCCTTCCTGCGGCAGCATCAGGCCCTCTTCACGGGGTCTGGCCAGGCAGCCCCACCTCACAGCCTTCTCCCCAGGCTCATATCCCAGGGGCCTCCACCCAGGTCTTGGCGCCTTCCCACACATCCGTCCTTGTCTGGGATCACTGTTCCTGAATGTGAAGGGGAAAGCCTATGTACCTTCTCCGTGAAGCTTCCCAGACATGGCCCCTTTGCTCGGCCACCCTCACCGAATCCGGGCGGCTATCAAAGCCCCCAGCACATCAGAGTTGCTCCGAGTGTATAACTAGGCATGATAAAGTGGACTGAATTCTCTTGTCAAACTCCTTGGCCATCCTCACAGGATTCTGAGTGAAAAGCCCTTCTCCGGACCTGCTGTGTGCAGACACCTGAATCCAGGGCCCTTGCCTCATTATCAGGATTAAGGCCGGGGACCCACAGTGAGTGAGTTCAAGTATCGCATCCCCCAAAGATGATTTCCTCTAATTATACAGAAGTAATACAAAAGGGCTGCTTTCTACCTGGGCTGCTTTCTATTTCATCCATCTGACTGTAAGCTCTATGAGTGCAGGGACTGAATTTATTTCTCCGCTCACTGTTCTACCTCCCAGGAACTAAAACAGCGTCCTCCTTCAGGCCTGTTCTCATCAACGTTTGCTGAGAGTATGAAAGTCTTATTCACAGTACTTGTTTCCCAGGTAGTGCAAAATCACGCCAGGCACAACCACATTGACCGATGCTAAGCTGAATGAATGAAAATCCCGCCTGAGTTGTAAAAGGAGACTGCTTTCTTTATGCCTAAACCAAACTGGACAAAAGACTCTCCCTCAGAAACGCACACCTGCCTTCCTCATCCTAGGCTCCCGCCCCCACCCCTTTGTCTGGGCTCCTGTGTGTGACCTTGAGAAACAAAAAGCAGCTTTGTCTTCCGGGAAGTAAAGGTTTCACAGAAACACAAGACATTAACCTTCCCCCCCTAGACTGCTTTCTTTATGCCTAAACCAAACTGGACAAAAGACTCTCCCTCAGAAACGCACACCTGCCTTCCTCATCCTAGGCTCCCGCCCCCACCCCTTTGTCTGGGCTCCTGTGTGTGACCTCGAGAAACAAAAAGCAGCTTTGTCTTCCGGGAAGTAAAGGTTTCACAGAAACACAAGACATTAACCTTCCCCCCCAACAACACATCGGGTGGCTAAACCTGGGGGGCCCAGGAAGACATTCATTCAGAATTCAGACAATGAAAAAAGAGGCGCCTTCACATCTTCAAAATCCCGAGCACTGACAAAATTTTCCCTCTGTGCTGGGTTCCAGGCCCCTCCAGGGCAGCCCTTTCTTCTGGTTGGCTACTCCCAGAGCGGCTGCCCACTTGAGCACACAGAGAGCAGCAGCCGCTGCAGCAGCATCAATAAAACTGACTTCCGCCCACATCTCTAACCACCCAGTGCTGGCGTTTCAGAGATAGGGAATTTGTCAGATTTTGCCTCTGTGCCAACCCGGCTCTGTTAGAAGAGTCTTGAGGCTTACGACCAACCTAGAAAGAGATCTTCTTTACTTCTCTGCATTCTCCGAAGATGACCAGAAACAATCATAAAAAAGGAACAAAGGGATTACAAATTAATCTGCCCTCACCGGCTCCTCTGACTGCAAAGATATTACAAACCCAGGATTTGCAAGAGCTCTCAATTCCTCAGTAATCTCCGCTATCGTTTCTATCACTGTTTATTATTATGATGATTATTTTTTAATTTTTAAAAGCTCCTCTCTTAGGGCATGATGGGGAGCTATGTTCTTTCTTCACTCAACAGTAACAGAAAAATATGTCCTTAACATTTCAGAAAGCAGATCGTTCCTGTGCTATAACCATTAAAGCGTGGAGGTGAAATGGCACAAGTGTCCTTTACATCAGTATCTGTCTAAATTAATGAATTTAAGCCTGAATCACCTAAACCCGTGGTTTCTTTGGAGAGCATGACTCTGATAATCCAGAAAAACTCCAGGGCTCCAGGGCTTAAGAATCTCCAATTTCTTTACACTATACTTGCTTTGGGGTTTCCCCAGTGGGTCAGATGGTAAAGAATCTGCCTACAATGCAGGGGACCCAGATTCAATCCCTGGGTTGGGAAGATCCCCTGGAGAAGGAAATGGCAACCCACTCTTGGAGAATTCCATGGACAGTAGAGTCCAGAGGGTCGCAAAGAGTTGGACAGGACTGAATGACTAACACTTTCACTTTCAGGAGGTGCTAGTGGTACAGAACCTGCTTGTCAATACAGGAGGCATAAGGGACAGGGGTTTGATCCTTGGGTCAGGAAGATCCCCTGGAGGAATGCACAGCAAACCCACTCTAGTATTCTTGCCTGAAGAATCCCATGGACAGAGGAGCCTGGCAGGTTACAGTCCATGGGGTCGCAAAAAGTTGGACCCGACTGAAGCAATTTAGCACGTATGCATACTTGCTTTTGTAGAGCATATTTCAATCATTCAGAAACGTGCAGTGAAGGTGTTCCCTGGTGGCCTAGTGGTTAGGATTCCAGGCTCTCACTTCAGGGGGTGTGGGTATCAGGTTCAATCCCTAGTCCAGGAACTGAGATCCTCCTATAAGCTGTGTGGAGCAGTCAACCCTCTCTCCCCCTAAAACAACCCCCCAACCCCCAAGAAACCCAAGACACATGTAGGGAATGGCTTCTGCATGGCATTTCCTTGTGCCTCTGCTCTCTCCAGCCACCTGGAGCAGGGGCTGCAGAGAGGGCAGGTGCTGGCATCTTCTCGCCAGGCTCGCGCCATGGGTCAGTGCTATGGCGTAACCAAAAAGCAGTGGGGGCTTTTCTCCTTCTCCTTCCCAGAAGGGTCTACAAAGTCCATCTGTACGGTTCTGCCAGTGACATTTCTATCTCGGGAGCCAGGGACACACACGCCTCCTGAGAGGGGAGAGGAGAGAACCCACGGGCTGAGGTGGACTGGAGCGTTCACCAGCTGCTAACTGCATTAATCCTGGCACACAATTCATGATGGTTGCTTGTCTGCACACTATGGGGGCTCCCACTTCTGCTTTTTCCTGGCTAAATACCTGTCCGTGTTCTTCAAATTCCCACGCTGGGCAGAAAGCTGAAAATGGGGCTGAGAAGGCAACCAGGAAGAGGACTCCCCAAACAGTGCTGGGAGAACATCCACTCAGGCCCATTTCTGCTGTGTCTGGCTCTTACCTGGGTACGGAACTCTTCCTTTGGTGACCAGCTCTGTGAGTAAGATTCCAAAAGACCACACGTCAGACTTGATTGTGAACCTCCCGTACAGGGCCGCTTCGGGGGCCGTCCACTTAATGGGGAACTTGGCGCCTGCAGGAAGAACACCTGGTTACTCCTCAGGCAGAGATCATGGCTCTGGGCGCGGGGTTGGGGAAAGAACAGCAGGTGGAAATGTGTTCATGGGATCAGGTTCAGAGAGGAGGTCACGGAGGAGTGGAAATTGGACCTGGGCTAGAACTGAGCAGCTATGGTGTCTGTTCCTGCCTCTGCAACCCTAAGCAAGTCCCATCTGGGCTTCAAAGCCCCTTCACGTCCTGGCTTTTGAACTTGATTCTACAAACTAATTGAATGTCACGGGTTTGGTCTGGAGGTAGGGCTAACTTAAGATTTAGGAAACTTTTATATTTTTTTTCTTTCACTTTCAAATAATGTTGTAAATCATGTTACCCTCAAGAACGCTTTAGTATAAAAGACCATAGTCTCCTCTTACTGAGGTACATAAAAACCAGATCAAACCACCATGCATCTCCCAAGGGTGGAGACAATTTGCCGTAGCCCACGCATTATGTGGGACTTTCCCGGGGACGCTAGTGGTAAAGAACCCTACCGATGCGGGAGATGCAAGAGGCGCAGGTTCGATCCCCGGGTCGGGAAGATCCCCTGGAGGAGGAAATGGCAACCCACTCCAGTCTGGAGAATCCCAAGGACAGAGGAGCCTGGCAGGCTACAGTCCATGGGGCCACAAAGAGTGTAACGCGACTGAGCGACTGAAAACACAACACACGTATTATGTGGAGATGGGCTGTATTTCCCCAATGCCTCCACGCCCACAGCAGAGAAACGATTTTGCCTCAAGCTACTTCCCCACTACAGGGCTTCCCAGCTGGCTCAGTGGTAAAGAATTTGCTTGCAATGCAGGAGATGCAGGTTCAATCCCTGGGTTGGGAAGACCCCCCCTGGGGAGAGAGGGAAATGGCAGCCCACTCCAGTGTCCTTGCCTGGGAAAATCCCACTGGACAGAGGAGCCTGGAGGGACTAGAGTCCATGGGTCGCAAAAGAATCACACACGACTTAGCAAAACAGCAACTTCCCCACTACACTCTCCTTTTCCCTTCCACCCTTTCCCCTAATAATAGCCACCTTTAATTCTGGGGAATGTTTTTCTTCTGCACTGTACCATCCCTTGCTTACCTCCCTGTCTTTCTCCTACGAGCCAGACAGGGTAACATCTAAAATTTTTACAGAGTGGTTTTATCTCAATGACTATCTTATGAGTCTGATTTCTCAAGACCAAGAAGCGAATTTTGTGCCAAATCTTTTCTTGCCAAAAGTCTTCTGTTAAAAGAATCCTTTCTCCAATCAAAAAGGAAGGGTGGGGTCCACCCAGCTCCTTACAAAGCTAGATGTGTATACAGGGAATTAAAATTGATTCAGCAGCCTGTGCTCTCACACATTAGCCTCAGCAACTGTAAAGCAGTTTCAGATATTTCACTGAACAGACTAGAAGGGAAACACAAGGAATTTTTATTACTGATGTAAACACAATTATATATTTAAAGCATGTTAATTTTACTTAAGAATGCCTAAAAAAATCACACAAAGGCTGACAAAATCAGAAATTTTCATAGTATCTTCTAGGAAAAGCCATTATGTGTAAAACTGGCAAATGATTAAAATCTTTGAATTAGCATGGTTTTAATAACCAGAGGTTTGATAAATTACAGCAATTAGATTTTTTGTTTTAAATACAGTACATGATAACATCTTCAGCAAATCTACCCTGGCATTTTCGGGCAATATAATTTTCCTCTCCATCTCTTCTATGCCTATGTGAAATGAAATTAAAAAAAAAATCCTATTTCATTCTGTGGCATCTCATATTAACACTGGAGCAGAGAAATGATTCTCTAGTTTTTCTTCCCTTTTATGCACTGAGTTATTTTTAATTAGCTATGTTTCTCAAGCATAATTACTTATATCTTTGCTTAAGTGCTACATGATTCCACACAAGGTCTGGTTTTCTCTGAACAGTCGTTCTGTTTTTAAAGTTTCTTTCAAAGCATTCTTCTCACACTTCCTATCCTCCAGCATTCTGTTCACGCAGCTTTGGACTCCGAGCCTCTGGGATTAATGTGATAGATTCTCTTCAGTGTCGAGAGCTGACTTTGCCCTGGACCAAACCTCAGCTGGAGTTCTCTTATTTCAGAGAATTAAAGGTATATTAAATTCATTCCTATTTAAACCAGCTCTCGAGCCAAATGGCTTGGAAATCTATGTCCGTCTCTGAAGCAAATAGAACATTTTTCTCCACTGTGCAGACACAAATCCTGTAAATAAAGTGACGAGCAAAAGAAGCCTTTCTTCGCTTCTTGGAATCATTCCATGTTGCTCAAGATGTGAGTGTTGCTGAAAGTAAACTAGTTAAAATTGGGATAAAGTCATTTTGGATTTTCTGAGAGAAGATTTCATAATTTCAGATTTTTTTAAAAAAGCAAATGTCAATTATCAGCCAGTTGCGGTGATCTGCTTTATTGTTTTCCCATTATATCATCTACAACAAGAATTATATAAACCTTCAAAAAAGAAGCTGAAACAAAGCCTGTAATGGATCTCTGATAAGAAACCTTTCGTAGGTATGTGCTCTGACTTACTAGTAGGAGCTTACTTACATACATTTATTTTGCATACTCTTTCTAAGATAAGCAACGTATTTACATATAATGTGTGTTGGAGGGGAAAAAATGAAGAATGCCTTTGTCTTTGTTTTGGTCTCAAAATAGCAGCTGCTCTTCACTTCTCTAAAGATAACTCACAGTTTCGGGGAAGACAGAAGGTTAAATTAAAGCAGAGATAAACTGTTATGATCAAGTGAGGCTTCAGTGGAAAAGAATGAATCAATGCTCACTCTTCTACTCATTGGGTTACTTCAATCTCTCCTCATTTTGGGCTCTTGCCTCCTCATGGTACGGACACAGCTCCACAGCAGGGAGAGTTCACGCCGGGTTTGGGCAGGGGTCTTTGAAAATGGCCCTGAGGTTGCACACTGCAAACCCCATCTATGAGAATGGGGTCCCTAAGGTTGCAGTGGATACAACCCTGCTGGGGTTGGATGGGGTTGCTCCTCGGGTAAAGTTAGGAAAGCTCCGAAGCCTGGAAGGAAGGACCTCCTGGGTCTAAACACAGCCTTTTCCTTCAAAATAGAGTTCTGCCCTCTCAGATTTTTTTCATAGGTATCATGGCAGGCATAAAGCCAAGACCAAATTGGATGGATTTGTAGAAAAAAGGGGACAATGTCAGGAGACCTATGCCACAACGAGCGTGGTGCTGCCACGTAACTAGCTGATTCACTCCTCCTGGAATTCCCCTTTGGGACCAGGATTAGACACCAGGATAATGTCTTCTCCTCTGCACCTCGCTGGGGGAAATCAAGCAGCGGATGCAAGTATGACGATCTGTGTCAGTAATACCATGGGCTATGGGGGTCCCAGAAACTCTCAGTGTACTCAGTCCATGTTTGTGCTGTGTGCCTAGTTGCTCAGTTGTGGCCAGCTCTTTGAGACCCCACGACTGTAGCCTACCAGGCCCCTCTGTCCATGAAGGATTCTCCTGGCAAGAATAGTGGACTGGGTAGCCATTCCCTTCTCCAGGGGATCTTCCCAACGCAGGGATCGAATCTGCGCCTCCTGCTGTGGCAGGTGGGTTCTTTACCACTAACGCCACCTGGAGAGCCCAGCATGGAGCCTGCTTAGAGGAGGAGCTCCACCGATCTTCAGAGAGTCATCTCTGGCCTCTGCTGCCTTGTCACCATCCCTACTGAGTTGGCTTCACACCGGTGAAGGTGTCTGTCCCTCTTCATCTTCACTACCTGCACTCTAGTCCCCACTGGCTCCCTGCCACTGGCCTCCCCCCGCAGTCCCTTCCAGTTGTCTCCCCGCACAATCTGGCCCCTCCTCCCCACTCCCCAGCCTCCTGAAACCCTGGGCCTCCCCTCTTCTGCTCCCCCAGGTCCCCTCTGACTGTCCTTCCTGCTGCAGGGCCTTGGGTCAGGCTGTTTTCTTTGCTGCAAGTCCCACCCCACTCCTGCCCATGGCTAACTCCCACTCCTTTGTTCTTGGCCTGAGTGTTTCTGGCTGGGGAGCCCTGGCCTGAGCACAAAGACTGGGGCAGGCTCCCTAGCTCTGTGCTGCCAGGGTGTCTGGTTCATTGTAGCTGTTACTACTCAAGTGCAGTGAACATGTGAGTTGTCAGAAAGTGCATTTCTCTCCATGGACAGAGACTGTCCTTGGGGGCTGGTACATGTCTCTGTGGGCGGCCAGCATGTGCGCAGTACAGAGCCCAGCGCCAGCTCTACAGAAGGCACTGCCTAAGGAGGTGCTGAATGAACGAGTAACTGGACACTGATTAACCTGTTCAGCCTTCCCTTCCTGGTGGAACAACCGTGGCTCCTTAAAGGGCTTAGAATCAGTTCTCCCTTCTCTGGCGAGTCCTCGCCTTGTCCTTAGTGACCAGTGTCACTGTCTACCACCATCTGGATGCCCTTTGAAGGGTTTAACAACTGTCAACTACAGCAGAAAAGCATCTGTCAAATGCTAAGGAAACAAAAACACCTGGAAAACCCAGCTTTTTAGTCACAAAAAAGTGTGTTCAGAAACCTTTGGGTCAGAGTGAAGCTGTCTGAGACGGCAGGAATCCTGGATTTGGCTCTCTGATGGGCCTAGGGCTACAGCTGGGAGGTTAGACCCACAGAGAGGCAAGGTAGCCAGAGGCCTTGGAGCGATCACAGCAAAAGAAAGTAAAAAATCAGTTTGTCAATAGACTGGGGATGGAAGCAGGTGACTGGATAGCAATCATTCAACCTCACTAGTCTTCAGAATATGGTTAATAACCATCCATGCTTTAAGTAAGAGAAAGGAGAGAGCTGTGCATTTATTCAGTTATCAAAGTTTATCTGCAAGACAACCAAAGACCCCACTCTTGTTGGCCTAGTTTTGTTCNAGCTGTTACTACTCAAGTGCAGTGAACATGTGAGTTGTCAGAAAGTGCATTTCTCTCCATGGACAGAGACTGTCCTTGGGGGCTGGTACATGTCTCTGTGGGCGGCCAGCATGTGCGCAGTACAGAGCCCAGCGCCAGCTCTACAGAAGGCACTGCCTAAGGAGGTGCTGAATGAACGAGTAACTGGACACTGATTAACCTGTTCAGCCTTCCCTTCCTGGTGGAACAACCGTGGCTCCTTAAAGGGCTTAGAATCAGTTCTCCCTTCTCTGGCGAGTCCTCGCCTTGTCCTTAGTGACCAGTGTCACTGTCTACCACCATCTGGATGCCCTTTGAAGGGTTTAACAACTGTCAACTACAGCAGAAAAGCATCTGTCAAATGCTAAGGAAACAAAAACACCTGGAAAACCCAGCTTTTTAGTCACAAAAAAGTGTGTTCAGAAACCTTTGGGTCAGAGTGAAGCTGTCTGAGACGGCAGGAATCCTGGATTTGGCTCTCTGATGGGCCTAGGGCTACAGCTGGGAGGTTAGACCCACAGAGAGGCAAGGTAGCCAGAGGCCTTGGAGCGATCACAGCAAAAGAAAGTAAAAAATCAGTTTGTCAATAGACTGGGGATGGAAGCAGGTGACTGGATAGCAATCATTCAACCTCACTAGTCTTCAGAATATGGTTAATAACCATCCATGCTTTAAGTAAGAGAAAGGAGAGAGCTGTGCATTTATTCAGTTATCAAAGTTTATCTGCAAGACAACCAAAGACCCCACCCTTGTTGGCCTAGTTTTGTTCTCTCTCTTCTGGAGTCTCCCATGTACCTGGCACGGTCTGTAGTGCTGGGGAGACCGTAGTGAATGCGATCTCCTACTCTCAGGGGGCTTGCGGGTTAGCTGGGGAAGGACATAAAATAAACCAGTGACCTTTATGCGTCAGACAGAGACAAGGGCCATAAAGAAGAATAAGATGGGCCATCAGGACAGACACCATGGGGTGCTGCAGGTTACACTGAGGACTCTGGATTCCATCTAGTGGGGTGGGGACCCACCGGGGGCCGTGAGCAGCCCCCCATCCTCTGCTCGTCTTTGAAACACGTAAGTCACACATCATTACCTAGAGAACGATCTAAGATGAGCCAGAACGTGAAAAGCGCTTTGACTTTTCCAAACTCTTGAAAAGCATCATGACATTTCAAGGCCCACGGCTGGCTATTAGCAATCAACGATCAGGCTGATGACGTGCCTATGTCACTTCTGTCATCACATTTGCTCACCTTGTGGCTCGAGTCACATTTGTGCTGTTTTAGTATAAGTATACTTTTCACCTCTGAGTAAAACGAATCATCTCAGGAACAAAGGAGCAGAACTTGGCCTACTCCAACACTTGGTAAAGCTCAAACACTCCTATGAGAAATGAGCAATCTTTTTCTGAGTTTATTCTTCCCTGATGCTCTTCCTTTCTTTCTAGGCATTTCTCTTGTCTCTGCTGTAGGTTCCTCCTGTTTCCCTCTCTCTAAGTGTCTCAGAGGTCTCAGTGATATAGACCCTTCTCTCTGCTCATTCCCTGGGGAAACACGCCTCTCTCAGGATTAACCCTGCCCAGCATTTCTGTGTGAACAGTGGAGGGAAACACTGGGGAAACTTTGTCTCTCATCTGAAGCCTTGGTTCCCGATTTGCAAATGTCTAAGGGACAAAGCCTCTAGCATGTCCCAACTTTATCTCAAATGTGTCAACTATGAATCTAAATTTATTTTTCATTAAATCATTTTACTATGAATAAGACAGTTTGTTATAAAAAACTTGTAGGTGGAAAATTTTCCTAGATGGCTGACAAAGTTGATTCGTACTTTAATATTCTAGGAAGCAAAGAGAGGGTCTTTTTTTTAGTATCCCTTTTCTGGGAATCAGACCCCACTCTACCAGGCTTCAAGGTGAAAAAACTTGAAAGCTGGCTGGGACTTCTCCTTCTCCTTAAACCCACTATCACTAAGCCTCTTGCTTCCCTCTCTGACAAGTCTCTCAAACTTTCCCTTTCCTGTTTAGGTTCTCTGCCAAAACTTGGTTTAGACCTCTGTTTAGACCTTGAGCCATGGTGTCCAGCCTTCAGCTCATTGTTTTTCCAATTAACAATTTTAAGCCTCAGCTTCATAATGTCCACACCAGCCTTCCCCACAACCACACAGTGGGTTCCCTACTGCATTAAGTCAAAATCTCCCACCCAGTTGTCTAGGACCCACATATCTATTCAACTTTGGTTCTTTCTGCCCCAAACCCATAGTTAAATCTAGTCTAGTTTGCTTTCCTGTACCTTGTACCCTGCACTTGGCATGAACTTGCCTCTTCTATATTAATATATTCTAAACGTTGTCTCTCTTTCTACCTGCTTAGCTAAAGCTTGCTCAGCTCAAGCCCCACCTGCTTCATCAAGTCACCTGGGACTACTCCAGTCTTCACTGAGCTCACCCATGCTCCTGGAGCCAGTGTGATAAACAAGTTTAATAAAGCTTGACGTTAGAAGCTCCCACAACAGCTAAGAATATATTGAGTGCTTGGTAAGTGGCAAGCATCATGCTAAGTGCTTTACCCATATGAGGCAGATACCGATTATTGTCCTGCTCTACAGACAAGAAAGCTGAACAGAGGTAAAACGATATGACAAAGGACGCACATAAACGGTGGAGCTGGGATCTGAACCAAGGGAGTCTGGCTCTGGAGCCCAAACAATCGAGCACCACTGCTACATCCTGTTTCCAGAATGTCTCTCCTAGTTATCCTGCCTCTCCGTGAATAGAATGGAGATCATTTGAGGCTGGAGCCCACGTTTTATGCTGCTCTTCCTTCACATTATCTTGCCTAAGGCTGGTTAAACAGCAACTGCTCAATAAATGCTTTAACTGGTTAAAGGGTCAACCTAGCAATTTCTCCAACACTCTGATGGCCACAGAGATTCTCTTCCTTTATTTAATCAAATCAAACAAAAAACAGTGACACAATACAGCTGCGGAATGAATAATTATTTTCACCCTTAGAGTTACAGGAATAAGAGCCTCCTCACTGCACTCCAGGACAGTCTGACCGAAGGCTCTTGGTTTTTAAGTGAAAACAGGATGATCAGCTAAATTTCATTAGGTCAGGATGGCTCATCCCAACCTCCCAGGCCCCGATCAAGTGAATGAAGGTCCTTTTGGCTAGGCAATCTGTTTTCTTCCATCTTAAAAAGAAACAGTTCTTACTTGATTCAGTTACAGTACTTTATGCATCTTGGTGCATTAAGGCCCTCGGTGGTGGCATTTCAGATGCTCAACTGAAGGCCGCAGGTACTTTCGCTTTCCAGTCTGCCCCCTGCACTAAGGGTGTGAAAGTCGGCCAGAAAACAGGGAGCAAATATTTTTTGTGACAATGCAAAGAGGCCCAATTGTGGCCTGGGCTGGAGTGGTCATTTCTGGTTTAAGGCCCTCGGTGGTGGCATTTCAGATGCTCAGCTGAAGGCCGCAGGTACTTTCGCTTTCCAGTCTGCCCCCTGCACTAAGGGTGTGAAAGTCGGCCAGAAAACAGGGAGCAAATATTTTTTGTGACAATACAAAGAGGCCCAATTGTGGCCTGGGCTGGAGTGGTCATTTCTGGAAGGCTCAAGGCAGTCATTAGGGAAAGGGCCCCAGAGTTAGGCAGACCTGGGTGTGCACACTGGTTTTCCTGGGTGACTATTTAAAAGCCTGCTAAGTATCAGTCTCCTTGTCTGTAAACTGGGATCTCACAAGGCTGTGATGAGAATTACAAATAATGCAAAGGGCTCAGCACAGCATCTGGCACCTCACAATATTTAAATAAATGCTAGCTAGTATCTTCCTTAGATCTTAATGCAAAGGCACTGAGTTGCACCAGGCCAGCCAAAGCTCTCCAAACTTCATGAGAGGGAAAGAGGATGAGAAAAAGCCCATATACTCAGCAGTCAATCACTGAGAATTCACTCAGTCTCCAGGAGTCCCAGCACTGCCGGAGGCACTCCTAGGAAACCAAGCGGGAGCCACCTCCTGCCCTAGGACGCTCCAGGCAGCTGTGGACAGAGCTCATTGAGAAACCCAGCAGAGCTCACTGTGGCTCTGGCTTCAGGCAGAAGAGGGCTCAGGAGCAAGGGAAAGAGGACACACGCAGGGCGGCCACACGGGATGCTGCGATGGGACCCTCTACTCTTCCTGGAGCACCAGGCTGGGACCAGGACAGGCCTGGGTGGGCCCCAGCTCATATTACCAGCTCTTACTGGAGACCTGGACTCTCAAGCCTTTTTTTTTTTTTTTTTCCCTAATGGTGACCAGGCCAATTCCATCCCCTCTGGCTGAACACTTGGGCCTAAGGGGAGAAGGCAAAGCCAGTGGCGAATCAAAGCAGCCAAACCCTCCCTCCAGATAAAACGAATGGTGCCCTAAAAGCATCTGTAAGGAAGAAAGGCATTTGTATCAACAACAGACACAGTTTTTCTGAACCAAAGATCCATCCAGAACCCTCTTTAGTTATAAAGCAGCAAACTCTGCAAGCTATTATATCCAATATTAAATAATGTGAAGTACTTCAACTTTAAAGTTACCCTGGAGAATAAAAGAAAGCATGATCTATGCCAATAACAGGAAGCTGATTACATGGTTGGTGGGGTGTGGGGTGGGGCAAGGGGGCTGGTAACAAGGTGGGACCTGGACAGGATATCCTGTGAAAGAGGTAAAATCAAAGCTGATCTGACCTGGAACTTTGCGGTTATTCAAACAAAATGATGATTTCAAACCCAATAAAACATGCCCAAGCAAAATTTAGAATTTTCACACCAGGCCATAGGAATGACTTCGAAATTTCCCAAATGTGTCTGGAGTAATACAACTGTTTTCCTGGTGACACATTCTGTTGTAATTTCTACTTTAGGTTCATAAGGTTTGTAGCACCATGTGTAAAAAACATAAAGGAAAAGTAAATGGTACAATGGGCTGAGATGCTATTCTATTTGAAATGCATAATGGTCAGTGGGGCGTTAGAGAAGGAAGGAGGTGGGGAGAAGGGAAGAGTGCCATCCTCCCCAGGCTGTGGGCGGAGGAAGACCAAGTTTGGCGGAGGAAGACAAGAACCCCGGACCAGAGGCAGGCCCTGAACATGTTGTAAACATGATGGCTGCTTAGCCAGGCACTGAACCAAAGTCTGGTGTGGCTGAATCCAGGAAGGAATAGTCACGCTGAAAGGCATGAACAAAGTTCCAAGAGGAGCCCCAGGCCAAGGACCAGACAAGAAGGAGTAGAACATCCATCAGCGTGTATTAAAAGCCTAATCAGGACAATTAGAGGACACCGGGGAGCAAGCCCAGCCACCTGGGAGAATGGTGGATGAGGATGGAGGCAAGGAACCGCTCCTGGTGTTTTGCAGTTGAGGAGGCTTGGGAAGGCAAGTGAACTGTGGAAGGGCGGGAGTGCCTTACATGGAGGAGAACAGAAAGGAGGCAGTGGCATTTCTTCTACAAACCTATGGGGGAGCCGGAAGGGGAAGGAAGGACGCTTGCCTTCCCCCATCACCTTCCTCCCAAGGTTGACCAATGACAACTCAGGAGAACTCTCACTGGCAACACAAAAGCAAAGAATGAAATTAACCAGCATCTCCTGAAATCATGCTGTCTGGTCCCCATGCTCTCAGGGAGGAGATCTAAGATTCATCAGCAAGACTTTGCCTGCGACTTCCCTGCTGGTCCAGAGGTTAAGGCTCTGTGCTTCCACTGCAGGGGGCACAGGTTCAATCCCTGCTTGGGGAACTAAGATCCTGCATGCCACCAGCATGGCCAAAAAACAAAGAAAAGACTTGCCTGAAGTGCTGAATGTGTGTGTATGTATGTGCATGTGCATATGTATGTGCATGTGTATATGTATGTGTGTGTGTATGTATGTGCGTGTGTGTGCGGGGGAGGTGGTTGGGACTTGTGGTGATTATCTTGGGTGGAACTGAAGAAAGGAGGGCCCCTGCTTGCTGTTCTAGAACACCAGAATGCTGAATAACTCCAATGATCCTTCCAGCTTTCCAAGAACTACAAGGAAGGCAAAGGGAGAACTAAATCTCTGGCTCATACTCTGGGTATGATGGAGACTGTATCTGTGGTCTTTTCTCCAGAACAGAAGGCAAGAAAACTGCGTGTAGTGCTCTGGAAGCAACTGTATGCTTCAATTCAGGGTGGTGAGAATTCAGACTGAAGTCAAAACACACGTCTGAAATTGAGCTCAACCCAGATGTCATCTCAAGAATCTGGTCACCCCTAGCAGGGGCAGTGGGCCTGGGTCAGTCTGACATCATGTCACAAAGCCTGCTAGGCGGCAAGGGACACTGGGGTTGGAGATACTGCTCAGAAACAGCAGGTGGTCATACCAAGGGTCTGGTTGGGAGTCAGGAAGAAACGGAAGGAAGAGAGGATGTATGGAAGACGATAACCACTTTGGGGTGCTTTTCCACACCACTCCCCCAGCCCCCGCCTGTGCCTTTGGGGAGACCAGCCCCATGCTGCTGTGCACCCTCCTCCAAACCACTGGACAGCTTTCACATGCGCTGGCTGGCCCTGATTATCAGGATGATGCAAACGCAGGAGTTCCTCTGTCAGCAAAGCAAGACAAGGAAGCCAAGTGACATTCTTGATGTTTGATGGCAGTCTGTAGTGCCTATTTACACACTTTAAAATCACAGAGGGTGACCATCTGCTTCCTTCTTGATGATTACTAAGGAACGTGGGTGCACAAACCAAGGACTTGCTCTGACCATTCAGAAACAACTGCCAGATTGCTCTGCTCAAGACAGCACAAAGGAGGGGGGGTGGGGGGCGGGGAGAGAGGGAGAGAGAGAGAGAGAGAGAGAGAGAGAGAGAGAGAGAGAGAGAGAGAGAGAGAGAGAGAAAGAGAGAGAGGGACCCATATGGAATACAAAACGTGACCGCCCAGTGCAGAGAAGAGAAAAGATATTCAGACAAGCTGAGCTCTCGGTGACCGGGCTTACAGCAGGCCCATCAGTCCCCTCCCTTCTGCCCCCCAGGTGCAGAGTCAGGGAGCAGCCAGGCTATGGGGATGGAAAGAATGAATCCGTGTCCTCCCAGCAAACAGTTTTAATTTTAAAAGAGACACTGTGGGAGGCAGGGGTGCGTTTTCCTTTCCCTTTAGTCTTTGGCTTGCCCCAGTCCCTTTTCCGAGGAAAACACGATCTGCCCCACCCATCAGCCTCTCTCGGGCAGCCTGACCGCTCCCCGCAGCGCAGAACCTGACCCCGGGGCTCCGCGGTGGGTGCGCAGATAAACAAAGCGCCCCTCTCGGAAAAGCCGGTGGAAGCCTGGCCGCCGGGGGCGGAATACAAATGAAGGCGCTCTCTGCCTGTGACGGAAGTGCACCAAACTCGGAATCTGGGAGGCTTGATTGGAACCAGGCTGGCTCCGGCACGCAGCTCTCTCAGCAACAGCAGGAAGGAGGGCTGGGAGGGCCTGGCCGAGGGCAGGGAGTTCTGCGGGGAGAGCCTTGGGCTCTCAGCAGACACCCCCGGGACCGGCGACCCTGACCGAGGCCCAGCGGCACGGTCAGTTCAAACAAATGAGCTTCCTGCTCCGTGCTTAAAACAATAGCTGAGCTGGAAAGGGTTTGCTTTTTGTCAAAGGATGATTTGCTTCCCTAGCATGGGAAGAATTAGATTAAATTCAATAATTAAAAGGGTTTCGTCCCCCTCCTCCTCCCCTGACATTTGCTGTTCAGGTCACAGCACACTGTGTGGGAATGGCAATGCCGTTGTTGACAGGGAACAAGAAACGCATGTGCCCGCGGGAGCAGGGAGGGCATCTCGCAGCGAGATCAGCCTTGATCTGCCTCCGGATTACAGGGGCCTCAGAAGAGGCTGATTAATAATTCTGCAGGAGCCCTTGAGCTGGAAAGCTGGCGTTCTGAGTCTGATAATCCCCAGTCGTGGCAGTACAAAGGAAGGACAGGAATTGAATTCACAGTTCTGAATGGTGAAATACAAAATTTGAAAGAAACAGGGATCTGCTTCTTCCTGACTGTGTTTGTCAACCTAGCTGCCTGCTTGTTTGTGTTAAATGGCTACTGTGCTTTTTGAATCCAAAATCTGATTATATTTAATTAGTACAGGCATCTGGGATTTCTAATACACAAAGAGTTATTAAAGTAACAAATCTTTCTAAAATATGTTCTCCATGAAAGAATGTGTTAATTTATGCAGCAACAATTTTTTAACATGAAATAATTAACATGAAAACTACAACAATTATGAATTCTTTGCAGTCTAATTTATATGGGAATTTTCCTCCAGATAATAATCTATTCAACCTAAACCCTCATTTGAACAGACGTATTTTTCTTCTATTTAATACATAAACCTAAACCTACAGCAGGTTTTATACAAAGTCCTAAATGCCCCTGTTTCCATACATTTCAAAGATCTAAAAGGGGCTTTGACATTTGCTTTCTCACCAATGATCATGTCATTAACTTAGACTTTAAAAAACCCCAGAAAACCCCCAAACCCCAAATAAACCTAAAACACAGAGCAACTCTAAGTTCCCATCTTTGTGATGATTCAAATCAGGAGAAGAAAGGGTTAAATAGGCAGGTCCTTTTTGTGGGAGACCCTGATGGAAGGGGTAGGGAAAGACAGAGAGAGAGAGACAGTGTGTGTGTGTGTGAGAGAGAGAGAGAGAAAGAGAGAGACTGGGCGGGGAAAGGAGAAAGGGAGAAAGAACACTATGAACACCCCCGTGGATCAACAGTAGTGATGTTACTATTGCTACTACTAGTAACTAAAATTATACAACTGTCAGCTCAGCATCTGCTTTGTGCTAAGTGTTTTCCGTATGTTCTCAGGAAAGCCATACAACAATTCTCTGATATAGATAACTATTATCATCCCTGTTTTTAGAGGAGGAAATAAAGGCTCAGAGAGGTTAAGTAACTCATCCAAGGCCTCACAGCTCATTAGCAGTGATCCTAATACTCACATCAGGATAACTTGATTTCATGGGTCACGTGCTAAACCAATCCAGTCCCTGCCATCTCTGGAACGTATATTTGCACATGCATGTGGGTGTGCACGTGCACACATGCATGTACAACCATCAGTGACACTGCTGAGAATGTCCATCAGATGTTCAGACTTGACAAGATCAAAGATAATGGAGGTAGGGACAGTTCTCGACAGAGAAGGCAAATCTGAGAAAAAACGAAACTCTGCTGGAGAGGCTGGTGAGTAGACCACCAACTCTCAGCTGTGTGCAGAGGGGCCCTTGGGCATGCAGATAAACCAAATGGCACCTGCCCAGACCAATGGAATTGGCTGTAAAAAAATGAAATATATTATTTTTCTTACAAGAATAATTATTCTTTACTGTTCCTTAATAGCTTTTTCCTTAAAAAGAATTTTTAGTTAAATAAATAAAGACCTCTTTCAAGGCAAACGTATATCACACACAAAAAGTTCGGGTTACAAGAATGGTTTATATTTCACAACCCTCCAACAGCTTTTATAGAGAGCCTATTTAATTCTCACACTAATTATGTGAGGTAATTATTTTTATTATCTCCATTTTACGGATGCTAAAAAATGAGGCTCAGAAAGGTTAACTGCTTTGCCTGGGGACACACCAACCTTGTAAGAGACAGCTAGTTCAAACTCGGGCTTCCTGACTGCCAACCACAGCTTCCACAGCCTCACCGTGCTGCCTTAGCGGCCTAAAGAGAAGTAAAACCCTATACAACACAGGGACTGTGTATTCCATCTTTAAAGATAAGGTCACAAAACCTGCTGGGCAGTACAGGTCTGTCCTAAGACCAACAATTCCACTACTAGAACTATACCCAGAAGAGAGGAGGACATGAGCACCACCACAGCAGCTAATTTCATAAAGTCTCCCAGTTAGAAATACCAGGAGAATGTATATGTGGATCTATCTGTAAATGGAATACTACTCAGCAAAGAAAAGGAAGGACCTACTGTTTTATGCAGCAACATGGATGAATCTCACAATGACGCAGAAGAAACTAGACAAAAAAGACTCGTACCGAATGATTTGTTTATATGAAGATCAGTTACAGGGAGAAGGAATCTCTGGTGGCAGAAGTAAAACAGGGTCTACTTTTGGGAATGCTGACTGTCTGGAAGCAGATGAGGAGGTTTTTAGGGGGTTGGCAGTGTTTGTATCCTCATCTGTGGGTAATTTCAAGGGCATCCCCATATGTAAAAATTCCCTGAGTTGTATACTTCAGACCTACCTATTCATTGTACATATATTATGACTTAATAAAAAAAAAAAAATGTGTCCACAAAAGCAAATCATTCTGATATGTAAGCCAGGTCTATCTGAGTTTGTTAGGTTTAAATCAGTATTAGTCAGCACTGAGCTTCCTAAAAGCTCAGGAAGAAACTTTTTTCAACAATTCTCGCAGAGTCTGTGTGTGACCTCTGGGGAACTGGTGGCAGGAGGGGCTGTGATCAGACCTCAAGGGAGGGTGCAGGCAGCATGGGGGTGAGAAGCCATGGTTGGCTGAGGGGTGGTGAGGTGGGGAGGAGTCCTCGGAGGTGAAGAGCCACGGCCATGGGACCAGGTGAGGGCACCCCCACTGACCTCTCTGAGCTTGGACATCAAACTCGGTGTACCACCACAACTACCTTAAGCTCAACAAATCTCAAAACAGACCAAACTCACCCTTGTTCTTGGAAAAGAAAACCTTCTTCCTGACTCACTCACGCCTGTTGCTGGCAACTGCATCATCCTGACCACTCATATCTGACCACAGGGAATTAGCTCTGATCCCTTTCTCCCTCTCCTGGATGGTGGCTGAGCCTTTCCACGTGTCTCTGGCCAATCTGGAATTTGTTTATTCCCCAAGAACTTAGTCTTGTCCAGGACAGAATAACAAGAGTCCTTTTTGTTTACCAGTCGCTACATGCCAGGTACTGTGCTAAACAATTAACATGTGCTGTTTCACTTAATCTTTGCAAAAACGAAAGCACAAATCAGGGAAAGTATGTTTCCATTTTACAGATAAGCAAACAAAGGTGTGGAAAAGTTAGGCAGTGTGCCCAAGGCCCCAGAGCTGGCGGGTGATAGGGGTGGGTTTCGGATCTCATCTGCCTGCATGCTGGCAGCTTGCCCCGTCCAGTCTTTGGCTTCTTTCGCTCAGGAGCTGCTGTCAAAGCCCCTTCACTCTGAAGGGCACCAGCATAATGATGGTTGCCATCACCTGGAGACCCAGACTGGACAGAGGCCTACCTGCTGTCACTGGGGGACACGCAGGGGTAAGAAAATGAGCGATGCCGAACGATTGCTGGTTGCCTCCAGAATGCTGCTGGCAGAGGACCACCCTCCCCAGCTCTGGGCCTGGTCTTGACCTTCTTCCTGATACGGGGCTGCCGCTTACAAGCCAGTGAGGCAGGGAGGGGAGGACCAAGGAACTCAGGAGCGGCTGTTTAACTCAGGTCCCAAATCCAGTTCTGCAGGTGCCAGCTCGTCCACCAGATATGAGGAGGGAGAGACATTTCAGTGAGCCCTTAGATGGGAACCTCACCACTGTGTTGAGAAACAACAGTCACCCACAGTCTGAAAATACCTGTGATCAGCACACGCTTCTCAATACTGCCCACACTACCATAAACAAGATGCGGCCTGGCTGAGGCCTGTGGGGAACATAAAACCGGGCTTGTAAATATTTTCAGGCACACAGAGCAGCTGTCTGGAAGAACTGACTAATTCCCCGCAGAAACTTCAGCATGAAGCACGCATGCCATCTGCAGAGCACGCCAGTGGATACACACTGGGCCCTTCCTGCCTCGTAAAGCGGCCTGGGCACAGGGCAGACCCCCAGAGGTGTTCTGTGAACAGCTGGGCTGACCTGGAGCTGGCAGATGAAGGTCTTCCAACCCCCTTCACACGCACTTTAGAAGGTGCCTCTTAAAAGCGCTTCTATAAAATAAAGGGGAAAAGGAGCTTATGACTAATCCTTTCAATTTGTAAATTTTTCTCTTCTTTCAATCACTGTCCTGATGAGAGGCAGTCAGCATCGCATAAGAGGGTGGATGCAACAGGACCAGCCATGCCTGAATCCAAATGCTGGCTCTGTCCTTTGATTAGCTGTGTGACTTTGTCTGTCACTCACCCTCTCTGAGCCTGTATCTATCTTTCCCACTCCACTCCTCACATTTGCCCGCTTGGACCTGGCGCTGGGTAGGTTTCCTATAAACACCCCTGCTCCTTCTTTGTCCTCTGTTGCAACATTTCTTTTATTCTCCTGGCAAATCCCAGGGCCCCAGTCTTTGTTTTTTTCTCCCCAGTTTAATTCTCTAGTCCATAGGGTTGCAAAGAGTTGGACATGACTGAAGCGACTTAGTGCACAGAAGATACTTGTAAAAGGGAAGAGAGAAGAAAAAAGAATTGGAAGAGGGAAGGGTGGAATATTCTATTTGGAAATTAAGGGTGTGAAGCTGGCCCTCTGAAGGGCATCAGGACAACATCTGGGAAGGTGACGGAGCTGGAGGACACCACCAGAAAGACAATCGGGAGGAAGGCAGGACGGGAGGGCTGGGGTTCAGGGCAGCAGCATAGCCCTGCTCCACAGCAGCAGCACGCTTTGAGGGGACTGCAGCGAGGGCCCCTGATGTGCCTTCTGCCAGATGCCAATCACCCAGGGCCACAGCCTGGGCATCTCACCCCATGAACTAAACACCCAGCCCTGTCAACAGCACCCCTGCCAGCATGCTCGGGCTTCAGGCCCTACAACGTTTTCATTTATTGATGACTCAAGGGTGCTAACGACAAATTCCAGACAGTCCAAAGCCTGGGGGGAATGGGAGAAACAAATCCTGAACTGCTCCCTCCAGCCCCAAGACACTCACACACGGAAGGATGCTAACACGACTCACTCCTTCTTAAACCAAAGATTCATGTCTCTCAACCTTCACCCGCTCGCCTCTCCTTCTGGGTCTGTGAGCTGGGATCTGACAGGTTTGCCTCAGGGTAAACTCTCTCATTTAGGGCCAGGTCTCAGACCCGGGGGTACTTCAGACCCTCTCAGCTCATCCTGACTCAAAATCGTGCCCACAGTCCTCTCTGGACTGCAGTGCCAATCAAAGCTGCCCACGTGCCTTTGATTAGTGATACGGCATACCATCTGGCCCTGCACTGTGTGTGTGTGTGTGTGCACATGTGCATGTGTGCGATGAATCGGCATGCTCAATGTGTCGGCCTTTGGCTCCAGGACAAGAACTGCCACATGTTGGGGAAATTCAAATAGCTGAGCTGTCTGACTGACATGTAATTGAGCCTTTGGACAGTATCTGTACGAGGCAGGGTCTTAGTTTAGCATTTTTTTCCCCTTATCACTTGAGACTGCCAAAAAGGATAAAAGGAGGGAAAAACTGGCATGAAATGAAAGAATTAAAAAAGAAGGCGAGAAGAAGAAGTGCAGAGCTAACCATTATAACCTCCAGTAGATAACACCGCCCTATAACCTATTCCAGTCATTGCTCAGCCTTGCTCAGAATGACTGGGTTTTGGTTAAAAACAACAATGAAGCTGACCCCTCTTCCTTCAGACGTGTTATGTTTACCACGAGGAACCTACGTTCCATTGCAAACTGTACACTGAATTCCACACATTTACCCTTTGACCACTGTGTAAAGTTCTGGAAGAAAGGGGGTAACCCTGGGAATTCCTTCTCCCCTACCTAGTATTCTAGAGGAACCTGAAAAGTTGTCCCACTGGAGTGGCTGTTGGTTTGAGATGTATTTTATCTGGAGGCTGATTTCTATAAATCTTCTGAAAGTGGGGAATGGAGGGGGATGATTCAAGGAAGCAGAGCTTTTCGAGTGACTCTTGTTCTCTCCTGTTGGCCCTCTAGACCCCCTCTCTACCTGTCTTTTCCCTTCTCGGGGCCCATCTGGACTGTCAGTGGCTCCTCTGACTGCTGGCTCTAGTTGGGCTTGGCAGGAGACCTGTGGGGGGGCTGAAGAGTGAGCCTGGGCGTGACTTCCCCAGAGGCCTGTCTCAGCCAGCGGTGGTCTCCGCGCACAGCTGCTCGTTCTTAGTTCTGGTGCTGTTACAAGCTCTGGGAGGCCGCATCACGCCCTGCTGGTTTTCTTAAACCCTGCCTGTGCTGTCGCAAATAACTCCTTTATTAAATTCTCCAATGAGAGTGCCTTCTGTTTTGGCTGAGACTCTGACGGAATGATGAGCGGCTTCCTGACTGTTCTCCTGGCCTTCCACACCCTATCCTTGAAAGGCAGAGGGTCCCGAGCCTGGACGCAGGCATGAGGGTGGCACAAGCCAGGGGGACATCAGTGGACACTCGCGCATGAAAAAGCAACATCTCATCTACCAACTGAACCCACTACGGTCTCCCAACTGCAGTGCGGTCAGATTCCTGCCAGATCAAGAAGGAAAAACCCAGCTGAAGAATGACATTCTGAATATTTTCTGGAGGAAGGGAGGGAAGGGATGTGCAGGAGGGGATCACGAGCCTTCCTCATTCAAGCGCCCACCTTGTCTTGCCGTGTACTCATTGTCCTCGATCAACCTGGCCAATCCGAAGTCGGCGATCTTGCAAATTAGTCCATTCCCCACGAGAATGTTTGCTGACCGCAGGTCTCTGTGGATGTAATTCATGCGCTCGATGTACGCCATTCCTGCGGCAACCTGCATAGACCGAGGAAATGCACATTACACGTGGCTCCACGTACTCACTCGCTGGTAAATCTAAGGCAGGAATTGAGGGCCTACCTGTGCTGCCATATCCACAAGGTTTGGTAATTTCAGAGCTCTTCCTTCTCCATCTTTTAAGAAATCGAGTAAACTTCCTATGAAGAAAACATAAAGTCATTCTGATTTCCTTTGAAAGGTCAAAATTCCCAATGAAGGGCTGTATTTGTTTTTCTTATTAGAAGGAATGAGGTAATCAGATGAAATGAGGCTATCAGTGAAAACAAGGTTCACACACAAAAACTGGGCAGAAAAAAAAACTGCACTGGAGGCTGCAGTTTTACCTTTTAAAAGTAAACAGTGGTGACTCTTGTTCTAAGGACAACAAAAACGGGATGAAGCTAGAAGCAACGGGACTTCACGTCATAAGAAGCAGCCTTAAATGAGATTAAAGGCTGGACCCCTTCAATCTCATTCCCGGCAGTCCCGCTCAAGAGTGATGTGGAGAAAACAGCGCCCAGATGAGTGGTTCCCAATGTGGTCCCGGGCCAGCAAGAACGGCAACCCCTGGGGAACCAGTTGGAAACACAAACTCTCAGAACCCATCCCACATCTACAGAATCAGAAGCCTGGGAGTTTTGGCCCAGAAGCTTATATTTTGAGAAGCCCATTAGATCAGTGGTTCCCAGTCTTTTTGGTACCAGGGACAAGCTTCTTTAAAGACAATCTTTTCCATGGACTTGGGGGTGGCAGATGCTTTGGGGATGATTCAAGCACATTCCATTTATTGTGTACATTATTTTTATTATTATTACATCAGTTCCACCTCAGATCATCAGACATTAGCTCTCAAAGGTTGGGGACCCCTGTAGTAGGTGATTCTGACATATAGTAAAGTGTACAATCAGTGGCTCAGCTTATTGACAGATTTTTAAATCAAGAAAAGGGTATCTGAGGAATACAGGGTTGGGGTAGGTGGCTCCTCACATTAGATCATGGCCAATCAGGCCTTGAAAGATACCTGAAACCAAAGGCTGGAGCTTCAGAGCCAGTGTGATGACTCTGCCTAGGGAGCTCAGAATGAACACTGGGGCTGAAGCAATGATGGGCAGAGGCTGGAGGTGCATGTGATCACTGGTATTTTTTTTTTTTTACGCTTTAATCACAAAGTTATTTACCAAATAGCCAAATACAAAGGACAAATAATCTGCCAGGGAATAATTCCAAATATATTTTAATAGAAAGTACATGGAAAGGGAAAAATTGTACTGGTGTCATCTGATGTACAATGCGTTGCCTTTTAAGGCTGTTTCTGGTTTGGTTCATCTATCTTTCCAAAACAAAGTGATCTGTGGTCTTATCCCCAACAATACTGCTTTGATTAGAAAGACAAAGAGAGAGAAAGAGAGATAATATAATGTGTTCTTTAAAAGCATGTCTTTTTACATCGGATGTTTAAGAAGAGAGCTGAAGAAAAAAAAAAAAAGATGTTGAAAAGATGGAGGCTAAACTTAACCCAGAGCTCAGTGTCTGATGTTAACTGTTCAGTCTTGCAAAAACATTTAATTTAAAAAAAAATTTGTAAGAAAGTAATTTATTATTAAGATGGTTAAGCTATGTATGCCACAAAACCTTTCATAACACAATTTTTTACTTTTATGTTTCTGTACAGAAAAAGGCATTTTCAAACAAAATTTTACTGCAAAACAAGTTTTGAACCAATATGATTAAAAAAAACTCACCCTTGATGAGGGTTTCCAACATGGTCAAGGTTGTGGTGTCTTGAGTGGGGGACTCAAGACAGACAAAGGTGGTGGGAATGAGGCAGGAGAGATGAATATCTGAAAACTGTATAGCCTCATATCTTTGTTTGAAAAAAATTTAATTTTTAACATAAGCTGTGGCATTCCAAATAACAGCAAACTTTTATCGCCCTCTGTATCAATGGCAACCCACTCCAGTATTCTTGCCTGGAAAAGCCCATGGACAGAGGAGCCTGGTGGGCTACAATCCATGGGGTTGTAAAGAGTCAGACACGACTGCACATGCATGCACTGATCACTCCGATACTAAAAGCGAATTACTTCAATTATGGAGAGGAGCTGGAAATTCTGACATGTGCAAAAGCATGCAAAAGAATCTGGGGGTCAAACTCAAGGTCACTGTCTGTTCGTACAACGTTTTTGCCAATGAGCACAGTTTGTGCTTCCTGACAAACAATGCTTGACTCATGGAGGAAAGAGGGAGAAAGCAGGCAGGCGGCTCCACTCCCCTNTGACATGTGCAAAAGCATGCAAAAGAATCTGGGGGTCAAACTCAAGGTCACTGTCTGTTCGTACAACGTTTCTGCCAATGAGCACAGTTTGTGCTTCCTGACAAACAATGCTTGACTCATGGAGGAAAGAGGGAGAAAGCAGGCAGGCGGCTCCACTCCCCTCCCTGAGACAAGCCTGCAGGTCCCTGTGAGGGGGAGCCCGAGAGGCCCAGTCCAACCTTTACTCATGTACTCGGTGACGATGTAGATGGGCTCTTCGGATACCACAGCGTACAGCTGGACCAGTTTGTCGTGCTTCAACTTCTTCATGATCTGCGCCTCCTCAAGGAACGATTCAGGGGACATTGTGCCCGGTTTAAGAGTCTTTATGGCTACTTTTGTGTTTCCATTCCAGGTACCTGCAGACACCCCATAATATTAAGTCAAACCAAAGATCCTCTTTGGATGGGGATACCACAGCGTACAGCTGGACCAGTTTGTCGTGCTTCAACTTCTTCATGATCTGCGCCTCCTCAAGGAACGATTCAGGGGACATTGTGCCCGGTTTAAGAGTCTTTATGGCTACTTTTGTGTTTCCATTCCAGGTACCTGCAGACACCCCATAATATTAAGTCAAACCAAAGATCCTCTTTGGATGGGGAAAAAAAAACTTTTTAAATGAATAGTTACTTGTATAAAGTTAGATTTTAAGTTTAAAGAAAACTTAATAGAGTTGTTGTTCTTGTTAAACAAAGACAATCAAATGCAAGGATTCTGTCAAGTATTTTCAATAGGAAAAAATGTGTTTACTTACAGGCTATATCATGGTTTACAATTCTTTAAAATTTTTTCGTATTTTGATATATATATTACTTTCCTTTTCTGGTTCAGCCACGTGATCACAAATTTGTATCAAAAGGTCTGGACACTTCATTTTTTTTTCCTTGTATTAGTTTTTGAGATATGATTGACATATGGCACTGTATCAGTTTAAGTTGTAAAGCATAATGATTTAATTTACATACAGCATGGAGTGACTATTACAGTTAAGTTTAGTGAAATCCATCATCTCAGATAGATACAAACGTAAATATAAATAAATTTTTTTCTTGCGGTGAGAATTCTTGGGATTTATCCCTTAGACAATTTTCATAGATAATATACAGGATGTTAATTATATTTACTTAGCATGTAGTATATTAGATCACTAGTACTTTCTGGATACTTCTTTATAAGGATGAACGTCTAGGGGTTAGAACAGGACTGGCCTCCAATGGCCATCCAATAGCTGTCCCTTAGACAGGAGGATGAGCATGGAAGAAATGATATAAAGTCCTATTTTCTGGGGCGTGCCATTTTAAAATATATGACATCACACCAAGGAAGTCTGGGAATTACCTCTAGACTTTCAGGTGTCAGCCAGGGATGAGCTACTTGACTGAGTCCTTGAGAAGTTGAGCTAAATGTGCTGAGAAGTATTGGCAAGAAGCCCTTGGTCTACTTGCCAATAATTCAACCAGGAAAAGAAAATTCCTCAAGTTTACTGATGGTCAGCCACAAGATCAATGATTTCTATTAGACTGGAAAAATTAAACAGCAGCTAAGAAGGAAAAGAAATATTTAAAACTTCACATGTGTAAAATAATCTAGGCGTTTCAGAGGCGGGCCTGGTTTATGATCCTCATCATTTACCTCATCTGTAAAATATAGAAATGGAACTGGATTACCTTTCCAGTCTCTTTTAGCACCAAAATTTTAAAAAAAACCCCACTAAATCCTATGTGTATCCATTATTAGTTCTATGACTTCGAATTAAAACTATAAGGTAAACTGAAAAATCTACTAAGTTAGATTATATCATTTTCTATTTGGAAAAGAAGACTGGTTTAAATTAACTTTACACTTAATATAATTAATCCTAGAACTAAAAGATTCTATAAATTGGAACAAGTCTTGTCACCCTGTTAAAAACATGGTTCATATAATCACAACATGCAACCTATAAAAATGTAAATTATCAAAGGATAAGTGTCTTAAAAAAGAGTTCATTGAAATCTTATAGAAAACTGACCACTAAACATAAACTGGAAATCTAATAACTAGTAAGTGGTCTGTGTGAGTGTTTTAGCATCCCTGAAATTTTAACAGTGAGATCATCCTCTCTAATATCACCTGGTTTACCTAGATAACCTTCCATCCTGATCCTGAACTACTTCAACATGATGTTTCACATTCAGGGGAAAACATAACAGCATGTGTAATGATTTAAAATTGGTAACAATAATGTTTGAAAATAAATTTTTGTACAGAGTTTAATTTTTCCTGATTTCATGAATGACTGTATTAGGACTCACAAATCTAATTATAAACTGGGTGGATAAGGGAGTGTAAGGCCCTATAAATACAACATGAGAGTTCGATTCCAGATAGAGACAGACACAATAAGTCGACTTGGAAAGTGATTATATTAATAATGATAATACTTACTATAATGGCATATGCATACTCATCCATGTGTATATCTGAGGGGGGGTGTGTGTGTCTCTCTCTCCTTCTCTCTATATGCAGTACTTACTAGTTGTCAAGTTCCATTCTAAGTGCTTTAACTGTATTAAACCTTTTAATGCAGATCACACCTAAGTACCTACACCCACACAAATCAACAGGTATCACCTTATGCTTTTGCTTTTAAGTAACATTGCTTTTAATTGCATCTAGGAAAGTAAGAAGCAGGATTCCATAAGCAGCAGCATGGCCTTATTGACAGATGTTTCAGGGTGTTTTAGAGCAGTGGGGAAGGCCAGAGAAGTTGGCCTGGCCAAAGAGAACCAAATTAAGAGAGAAGAACGCGTACCTACTGAGTACCTGCCAGTTGCCATGGAGATATACTGTGTCATATCACCCTCAAGGTAATCCTATGAAGTAGGTATTATTTCAGTTTTACAGATGAGGTAACTGAGGTTCAAAGAGATGAAACAAGCCCCAGGCCCATGGTTAATCAGCTGGAAAAGATTCAAATCCAGGCTACTGAGGAAAAAAGCCCATGGTCTTTTCCTACATTAGCCCATCTGTGGAATCTTACCTTCCCACGTCTTAGGAAGAGGAAACATCGTTCTTACTGTACTGGTTTTCTGTTCTGTGTGCCTTAATTAACCACATGAAGCAGGATGGAAGGGAATAACGTGAATGGCCTGTGGCCATCTAGCCGTCCAGGTCAAGCATCTTGGTCCTACCAGCTGTGTGTGTGTGTTTGTTCAAAATCGCCTTTTAGCTGGCTTTGAGATGCAGCCAAAACAAAATGTGCCCTCTGCCTTACCAAGCCACACTTCAGCGAAACACCCCTGACCCAGCTTCTTCTCCAGATTCAGGGAATCACGTGCAACTTCCCAAGCATCTTTAGACAATCCGGAAGTTTGTGGGGTACAACTCGATGCAATCACAGTTAAGTTAAAACACAAACCATCAGCTTTCTCTACAGGAAAGGGAATTAATAAAGAAAACACAGTCCTTATAATCCATAATCATGCATGCACTAGAAAAGATGGGAGGTGACGGGCCCTTTAGGGCGACACTGTTCATTCTACCAACATTTGCAGTTGGAAGTGAAAGTATTTGGTGCAGGCTAGAATATTCCTTGTACCATCTCCTGGCTTATGAATTGAGGCTCATATAATAGTATCATTTGAGTCATCTGCCAATCTTAACCAGAATTCTGAAATCAAAATCCAAATTATTCGTAATTCATATTCTCTTCCTGGCCAAAAGGTCTTTATTTTCACCTTCCATCTTTGATGTTTGGGACTTCCCCAAACGAGAAAGCTAGTAATAGAGTAATTGAGGCTCAGCATACCCATCCATACTTCCCCAAACTGCCCATTTCCCAGTCTCTTGATCAACTGCAGGGATTCTCGAGGGATTTCCCAGACATCTTTGGTTTTGACAGACAGATCGGTAAGCCGTGGCATCCCTTTGTGACAGGGAACTACTAGGCGGCAGCAGAGGCCTGCGGCTCTCTCTGATGGAGCGAGGACAGCGGCGGGAGAGGAAGAGAAAAGCAAACACGTGAAACAACAACACTTACAGGGGCACAAACCCGGCCAGGGCACAGTGTTACTCAGAACAGTGCTGTGTCAGCAGAGAACTACACACGTGTTGCAAGATTAGACACCACACACTGAAATGTNAGTGCTTTAACTGTATTAAACCTTTTAATGCAGATCACACCTAAGTACCTACACCCACACAAATCAACAGGTATCACCTTATGCTTTTGCTTTTAAGTAACATTGCTTTTAATTGCATCTAGGAAAGTAAGAAGCAGGATTCCATAAGCAGCAGCATGGCCTTATTGACAGATGTTTCAGGGTGTTTTAGAGCAGTGGGGAAGGCCAGAGAAGTTGGCCTGGCCAAAGAGAACCAAATTAAGAGAGAAGAACGCGTACCTACTGAGTACCTGCCAGTTGCCATGGAGATATACTGTGTCATATCACCCTCAAGGTAATCCTATGAAGTAGGTATTATTTCAGTTTTACAGATGAGGTAACTGAGGTTCAAAGAGATGAAACAAGCCCCAGGCCCATGGTTAATCAGCTGGAAAAGATTCAAATCCAGGCTACTGAGGAAAAAAGCCCATGGTCTTTTCCTACATTAGCCCATCTGTGGAATCTTACCTTCCCACGTCTTAGGAAGAGGAAACATCGTTCTTACTGTACTGGTTTTCTGTTCTGTGTGCCTTAATTAACCACATGAAGCAGGATGGAAGGGAATAACGTGAATGGCCTGTGGCCATCTAGCCGTCCAGGTCAAGCATCTTGGTCCTACCAGCTGTGTGTGTGTGTTTGTTCAAAATCGCCTTTTAGCTGGCTTTGAGATGCAGCCAAAACAAAATGTGCCCTCTGCCTTACCAAGCCACACTTCAGCGAAACACCCCTGACCCAGCTTCTTCTCCAGATTCAGGGAATCACGTGCAACTTCCCAAGCATCTTTAGACAATCCGGAAGTTTGTGGGGTACAACTCGATGCAATCACAGTTAAGTTAAAACACAAACCATCAGCTTTCTCTACAGGAAAGGGAATTAATAAAGAAAACACAGTCCTTATAATCCATAATCATGCATGCACTAGAAAAGATGGGAGGTGACGGGCCCTTTAGGGCGACACTGTTCATTCTACCAACATTTGCAGTTGGAAGTGAAAGTATTTGGTGCAGGCTAGAATATTCCTTGTACCATCTCCTGGCTTATGAATTGAGGCTCATATAATAGTATCATTTGAGTCATCTGCCAATCTTAACCAGAATTCTGAAATCAAAATCCAAATTATTCGTAATTCATATTCTCTTCCTGGCCAAAAGGTCTTTATTTTCACCTTCCATCTTTGATGTTTGGGACTTCCCCAAACGAGAAAGCTAGTAATAGAGTAATTGAGGCTCAGCATACCCATCCATACTTCCCCAAACTGCCCATTTCCCAGTCTCTTGATCAACTGCAGGGATTCTCGAGGGATTTCCCAGACATCTTTGGTTTTGACAGACAGATCGGTAAGCCGTGGCATCCCTTTGTGACAGGGAACTACTAGGCGGCAGCAGAGGCCTGCGGCTCTCTCTGATGGAGCGAGGACAGCGGCGGGAGAGGAAGAGAAAAGCAAACACGTGAAACAACAACACTTACAGGGGCACAAACCCAGCCAGGGCACAGTGTTACTCAGAACAGTGCTGTGTCAGCAGAGAACTACACACGTGTTGGAAGATTAGACACCACACATTGAAATGTGCTCGCTGGAGGCAGAACAGAAGACGTTTTGGATTTCGATGACTGCGTACACCCAGGTCTAGTATAGTCTATACATAGATACAGGTTCAGGCTGCTTTGGTGTCTGTGCTTACGAAATAAGAAAAATCTTTTCAGCCCAGTGTGCTAATAACATGTCTTCTGAAACTCTGCAAATAACCGCTACTGATTTCAAAAGGTACATTTGGACCACAGAACGTCAGCACAACTGTCTTTTGCTGCTGTCTCATATCAAGGGCGTGGGGACTCTCTTTGCTATGAATATACTTAAAATTGTAGCTTCGGTACAGGCTTCTCGTACAGAACGTTAGACTGTTATAAACTAGTAAGGCTGGAGATTACACCTGGCGAGGGAAAAAAGAGGTCCTATTTCTCTAGTGATTTTTCTGACAATTTGAACTGACTCTATTCTGCCAGTCAGCTACTCTTGCTTCTTTGAAATCTTCCATTAAAAAAAAAAATCTTTATAACAGTCTCCGATGTATAATTTAGGAGTCTGGCTTGAAAGGAGAAAGAATGGGAACTAAAATTTGCAGAAACTCAAGGATGTGAGAGAATGCTTAGTATGAAAAAGAGAAAGGAAAAAAGTCATTATCACTTATAGGTTATTTGGAGGATTTTCCCCTTTTCTTCTCTCTCTCTTTAAAGTCTTTTAGACCGTAGCAGTGATAAGGGGAAATTGTCTAAATGCCAAGCTAAACATCGGTCAGGTGAGAACACTGACAATGGACAGGGACTCAGGCAGTGAGGAAAGCTGCAGAGAGCCTGGCCTGAGGTGGGATGGAGCCCCGCTGGCCACGCCCCACTGGAGGCCCCTCTGCTCCAGGGACACAGAATGGAGTGCTGTTGCCTTTGCTCCAGGAACCAGCTGCAAGATCCTTTTTATTCCTTTCTTTTTGACAGAATCAGGTTCTCAGACATTTAGGCAGGAAATTATTTATGTGTCAATATTTCAAAGGCATTTTATTGTGTGAGGGAGAGAAAGAAGCAAGGGGAAAAGCCAATATAAAAACAAATCTGTCTCGAGATGGATTTTTTTTTTTTTTTGAGATTAAAAAGTGTCTATTGCTCCTCACATCCCTTTTCTCCTTCCAGCTTTATGATGTTATTAAGGTGCCCTTTCCAACACAATATTTTCAAATGATCCAAGCCCTGGGGATCCAGGTGATGTCTGGCTGTAATGAAATATATTTAGGCATTTGAGAGATCCTTACAACATGTGGGCATTTTGAGCACAGCATTTAATCTCAGGGAGATATTTTGCTTCATTTCTCCTAAGTATTTCATTAGAATCCACATCAATGAAAGTGATCCCCTCCCCTAATCAACAAGCTTGCCAAGCGTTGTCAATGTTTTTTCATTTGCTCTTTAGTGCCCAGGATCAATAGACAGATACTTTTTAGTGCCATTTTCAAAAAACTGCCATTTTTGGTGCTAAAAAATTATACACACATATTTTTAAATGAATGAGCATGGGGCAATAGTGGAAGTCAAGCCATGTAGTATTTTGGAGTCTTGTCATTATCCTGAAGAGTAACAAAAAATGTACATATGGGTCACATAAAAACTATTGGGTTATAGACCTTTATCTGGACATGCATATGTCTATCCATTGGTGTGTATATATTGATATAGTGGGGTTGACTTGCTAATCTAGGAAAGAAAGCAATCATTTTAACAACTGCACGTACAACCACCCTCTTTAATAAAATGTACAAATCACACACCTAAACACCTAATAATCATATGTTTCTAGGAACAACAGACTGATGGCAATATCTGGGTGTTAGGACAGAGATTGATCTACTATTTAAAAGTTTAATTCAATACAATAGCTGTAACAGCTCTAGGAGCTGTGGGTCATATACATCTAAGTCTAGTTAGTAAACGGAAGCATTGGTGGGGAAGTAGAACATGAGAAACGGATGGCGAAAGTCATCTAGTGTATGCATGTGCAGCCCTTCCTGCTGAGAGGGAGGTGATGGTAGGAACACACCACCCCCTCTAGGAGACCCCATGGATGGAGTTCCCCCAGACTCTGCACTTTCTTCCTTTCACAGCTTCCAAACTATATATGCTGCAGGGGAGCAGGAAGAGATAACTTCCAAGGATTTAAAGACGAACACAAAAAAACAAACAGCTTTTAGAATTTAACCTACTGCTTTCTAGTTGGGGAACCAGAATGGTCTGTATTTTGACAAACATATGGAACTAACAATAACTGTGAAGGTAAAAATAGTGACAGAACCTATTCGGCCAAGCCTCATCTTGAGAGCCTAGCAAAGAAGACTATTTTCCCAGTGTCTTTAATATATTTGCTATACCACTTTCCCTTTTCCCACTCTTTCCTCACTCCCTCCCTCCAGCATCCAAATGGTTAGTAGCCAGTTAGAATTCACCTTACCTGAGTAATGTTGTACAAGCTGCTGAAGGGTTTCAAATTGGGCCCGGGTGGTAATATAGTATCCACCGTTGTCGAGTTTGCGAATTTTATAATGTTTGACATGGTCTCCTTTCATATCATCCCAGTCACGGATAGAAAGTGAATAGGCACCTGGGAGACGTGCAGAGCGTCAGCAGCTCCAATCATTCTGAATACCAATTTCTTTTTGGGGGACTCATTTACTTGAGTATTCTGATTGATAATTATCAAGAGGAGACATACTCACCACACACACACACACATCCATTCAGCAACATAGGAAGAAAATAATTTTTTCCTGCTAATGTCAGAAGATATTACTAACAAAATGATTCTACCATTGGGAATGAAAGCTTCCTGGATTTTTTTTTCCTACGAGAAGTCTATTCATACTTGTACTGGTGAACTCGGTGTCGACCCAGCTCCCCCAGGGCAAGATGAGGGAAGCACAGATGCTCGTGGCCGAGATTGCTGTCCTAGTCTGGGTTATCCACAGAGCATCACCAAGTCAGGGGTGGCGTGTACTGAAAGAAATCTAAGGGCTGTTTCTCTAGAACGGAGCTTCCGATTCTTGCTTCACAACACTTTTCACAGGAGCAGATAAACAGTAGTCTGGTTGTTCAAGCTAGAAGGCCACTACTATTTCCTTGGCCCAGCCCCTCTCATGGGCTCATTATTTAAATGAGAAGGCCAGCAAATGGAGGAAGAGAAGTCCTCGGTTGTGAAAAAAAAAAAAAAAAGAAATGAAAAAATAAAACAAAACAACCTGTGTGATGGGCGCCTGAGGAACTAAGAGTTTCAGAAAATCCTAATTCTAAAGGACTTCTGAACGGTCTGTGATCTTGTGTCCCTGGAGGGGAGAAGAAGCCCAGCCCCTGTCTCGGGAGGAAGGTCTTGGTTTCGCGCCTCTGTAGTCCTTTTGGAACTGTCTGCAGTTCTAGAGCCTGGAGGGGAAACTGAAAATAGGACTCTGCTCGCGAGGCAGAGAGGATATGTGCCATTTAAAAATCCTTGCACATTAGAGATAAGCCTTTCATCCCCTCTGACTAATCCACAGATTTGAATGACAAGCCAACGTCTTCAGCTCGCTATCTTACCTTTGGTGGTTTCACTCTCACGGATAAGAAAGGTACCCCGTGGGTTTCCAAAGGACAAAAGCTGTCGCTCAGCATCTTTCCGGCCGAGTTTTCCAAAGTACCACCTGTAAATGAGATCAAGGGAAGGAGACATTGTCCAAGGACCATTAGCCAAAGTGGAACAGTGCCTGTGCTTCCTCCTCACCTCCAAGTCCCTCCTTAGCCTCCCCCGTGTGCTTTTCCTAGCTTCATCTAGTTCCCTTTCAGTCCACCCCTTTCACGCCTGAAAAACAATCAGATTTGAATCGCAGGTTATTTTCCTTCTTTCCAGAGATGATGGGAAACCGGTGGGTCTGTGTTGCAAGTATCACCTGCATGAACAAAAAGGAAAAACCCCAGACCTTGTTTTGAAATGGCAACTACAGGACACCCTGCCCATGAGCTTCTACAAGACCCTAGATTTTTGAGCATTATTACAACCCTTGGCAAATAACAAAACACAGTCTTAGTGTACATAAAGGTCATTAATCAAGCATTAAAAAAAAAGCCCATTGGAATGGATAAACAGTATTTTCAGTATCTTCCTACCTATAGAAACTCTGAAAGAAAGAGGTCAAGACTATTCCTAATTTGAGACGACTGCTGTGACTCTTGTCCTGCTGCTCAGCAGCGGGAACGACCTGGTAAGAGGCATCTGCTGAGTGGTGGTGCTGCGGCCTGCCACACGTGACCTCTGGCACAGTGGCAGGCCCACGTTACTATGCACAGTCAACCAGCTCAGCCTTAAAAACGACTCGGTGTCACAGACATGTTCCTACTCTCCCTGTAATATCACTCCCGTGCCACTTTAGGAAGCGTCGCATCAAGTCACCTCCTGGCCTTCCTTCTTCATCTTTCACCTCCCCCTGTACTCTCCAGCTGTAAGCCCAGACTGACAATTGGGTAATGTTTCTGCACTAGGTGCTGGGTGAGCAGCAGGTGCTTCTAGAGCCCCAGGGAGAACTTGGTGGCACTCCATTGGAATCTGTGCACAGGGACAATTTTTAGAATGTTTGACTGTGAAAGGATCCAGTTTCTAAAATGAAGTTTCAATTCATTATACATGAACACAGCTATTATGTGTTCACTGTCAAGTTCTTTTGTGAATGAGTGAGCTTCCCTGAAGATAAGAAAAGACACACTGCATGCCCGCTCCTTTGTGACTTTTAAATACACAAGACCACAACAATCCTAACCCTGTGCTAGGGGCTATAAAAGGAACTACACCAATGATTTGTGGGAAATGATTTTCCAGATTTGTATCAATAACCCAATTAAAATGCAGTGTAAACATGAACAGTGGTGAAAAGGGAACCATTAGAACAATAGAGTGTACTAAGGCAATCGTATTTTAAGATAATGGTAATAAACAGCACATGTCAAACCATGGGTATTATTTTTTAAATGTTACTTTCTTCTTTAAAAAACTATTACAAGCATAACTTAAATGTACGTTGGGTAGGTTCCCAGTTCAGTCAAAGTAATGGTATATTTTGGTGGCATCTTTTATTCTGAAAGAACACAGAGATGTTTGCAAACCTGCCCTAAAATGATTCAGGGCAGATTCCTTTATTCACTGATGATGAAACACACTCACTGAGAGCAAAAAGGAGCTCAGAGTCATTGAGTGTTCGACAGTGGAAAACAGAACAGATCTTCCTAGAGGAGATACAGGGGAATTAAAGACAAGCAAGCCATCCCACAGGGGAGTCTAACTGTCCCTGCAGTGCTGACATAAGCAGCCGGGCATGTTACACATCAGAGCCAAAGCGTGGACCCAGGGCCAACTCTGCTCAGCAACCTTGCTGGAAAGTCAGAACTGCCTCCAGCAGCAGAGGCAGGCTCCCTAGGTGTTGGGGCAGTGGGGTGGGCGGTGGGGGAAGGCCTGGCTCCCACGTTCAGGAGATCCTGTTCCACCTCCCTCGCCCTCAGTTCAGAGGGGAGGGCCGCCACACGAGCCGTCCCGACGGCTCTCCGCTTTGGAAATGCCCATGAATCCCCACAGGCCAGGGGGAGGAACTATGGTCATTCCTTCTAGGACATTCCCTCAGCCCATCGACCATCTTCTGAAACCGCTATCAGTGAAACCCTTGCACTAACTGCTAGTCACGATTTGCTGAGAAAGAAGCCGCCTGAGACTCCAGGGCAAAGCAAAGGATCATTTGAAGTGCGTGACCACAGGGCTGCTGAGTGGCAGGACACACTGCACCTGAGGTATCCCTACCTGGGCTGTGAACGGTATGCCTTCCCAGCACCCCTTTAACACCCGTATGCGCTGAGGAGAAAAATCTCAAATTGATCTTTAACGCTTCCTTACACCTCCCTTTCTCTGCGTCTCCATCTCTCCCTTCTTCCTTCCCCTCCCCTCTTTTCTTCAGCAGACTGCAGGCTTAGATCCCGGAGTGGCCAGTAATGCAGGCTCTAGGTAGAATTTCATCACGTTCTTACGGTTATTTCTATCTATGGCAAGCAATACTGGGTTTTCATTTGAGGTGCTACTATAAAGTTTCTTCTCGAAATAAATGTTTTAAAAATGTGAGCAGGCTTTAAGAAAAACATTAAGTTAATCAGGGTACAAGCATTACGCAGATGTGGCAAAAACCACAGCACAGAGCCTGACAGTCACGGCATTGCCTCATCCTCTCCCCCCTTAATGGCTCTAGGGAACTGTTTATTCCTCTTGCACAAGGTTAATGAATTTATCAGGGAAACTAACTTGGAAAAGAAAGTGGTTAAGAGAAAACAGCAAAACGTACTCTTCTGCCTGGATGGAGTCAACTGGAGCCACATAATTGCTGGGAATGTAACCTGTCTCTCCAGTTGTCAAGGAGCGCGCTTCCCACCAATCTCCTTCCCTGGAGGAAAAAAAAAAAGAGAAAAGGAAGTGAATATGTCCACCAGTTCAGTGTTCTGCAGTCACAGACTCGGTGTAGTGGGAGCACGTGACTTCCTTCTGGTCATTCTACTACCTGACTTTTCCAAGCTCCCACACAGCTTTCTGTGAGGATCAAATGCGTGCAATCCACATTAGCTGGGAGAGGAGTCCAGCTTTGTCTCTCACCTCGCTTTATTTATGAATTCAGAATGTAGGACCCTTCTCGAGGGAGCACTGATGGGGAAGAGGGCATTTGGCTTGGTGTGTGCTAAGTTATTTCAGTTGTGTCCGACTCTTTGCAACTCTATGGACTGTAGCCCACCAGGCTCCATGGGACTCTCCAGGCAAGAATGCTAGAGTGGGTTGCCATTTCCTACTCCAGGGGATCTTCCTGATGCAGGGATTGAACCTCTGTGGCTTATGTCTCTTGCGCTGGCAGGCAGGTTTGTTTGTTTTGCCACTAGCACAGCCCAGGAAGTCCCCTTTGGCTTGGTAAGTGTCTCCAACTTGGAGGGGAAGGGAACTCAATCACTGCCTACTTAAGGAAAACATTGTACAGCAACAAAATCATAATTATGTGAAGTGAGGGATGTGTTAACCAACCTTCTTGTAGTAAACATTTCACAACATACATCTGTCAACCCATCACATTGCACACCTTAAACTTATACAAAGTCATATTTCCAATTATATCTCAATAAAGCTGGGAGAAAATAAAGGATGCACTGATTGTGCTAATTTGGGTAACAGTCTCTACTTCATCCCCAGCGTCCTGGTACCTCTATGCAGGCCACTGGCTTTAACGTTATTTTGTCAGCTAGTAAGTGATTTGAAAGAAAGAAAGGGAAAAGGGAGAGAGAGACAGACAGCAGACACACACTGTAGTTGCGTGTTTGAGTCTGTGTTTAGTCGCTCAGTGCTGACTCTCTGTGACCCTATTAGCTGTAGCCCGCCAGGCTCCTCTGTCCATGGGATTCTCCAGGCAAGAGTACTGGAGTGGCTTGCCATTTTCTACTTCAGGGGATCTTCCCGACCCAGGGCTTGAACCTGTATCTCTTGAGTCTCCTGAACTGGCAGGTGAATTCTTTACCACTGTATCACCTGGGAAGCCCTTCATAGTTCTATATCATTTCAGAAAGGCGTCCTGTTAGGAGGCCTGGTAAAAGATGCAGGCGCTCTGAATATCTGCCTTGTTTGCTTTCAAGAAAATGGGTAGAAGAATAAAGCTTCCAATGGGTTATAACTTGCTCATACATTTTCACTCTGAGGTTATTTCATCAAGTATTGACAGCACTGGCCTGAGTCTGGGGGGCAGGGGAGGAAGGGTGGGTTCAGCTGTGTGGGTGCTAGTGCCGGGGGAGGAAAAGACCTCGCTAAGAGGCTGAGAGTCTTAGTCTCACCACTTCAGCCCGGTGTGTCAGCCACAGCATGGCCTCATCTGTCGGGCGCTCAGTGCTGTGGGCAGACGGACGGAAAGGGGGACTTGAAACATGACTCAGCTTGAAACAAATGAATAGATGGAATGGTAAGAGTTCATATGATCAGACTCACACAGCTGCACATGACAGAGAGCACGGGCGGAGCGGAGTGCGTGCCTCCTCCCCCATCAACAAAGGTCAGTGTGTATGTGGGGCTGTAGCTCTGACACGGACGGTGTCACAGAGCCCTCCACCGGACTGTGGTCAAGGGCGGGAGGAGCAAGGGAGGACCCAACTGCCCCTGAGCAGATGGAGACCTCCCAGACTTTTGATCACCAGATGCCCAGCACCTTCTCTCTTGCCTCTTTTGGTCCTTGGAGGAAGCAAGGGCAATTCCAGGCTGTTTTTTTGTTTGTTTTAAATCACTTTTTCACTGACCTGTGTGTCAAAGCCCTCCGACAGGGAAGAGAAATGTTGGCTCCGGACCCTGGTCAGGATCCTCCCCAGATGGATGCAATTAGGTGGAGGATGACCAGCCTCCATGTTAAACGCAAGCCTCACTCTGTGGCCCAGCCTCTAAAGCCTGACCCTGAGCAAGGTGATGATGAGCAGCCACTGCAGACAGGATTTCACACAATGACAGACAGACGGTGACAAGCCCATCAGTGCTACAGGTGCAGCTGCAGGAAGTGTCAGGTGGCACAAGCAACACAGGAGGGCTCACAAGCAAACAGGGTGCTGGCAAAGCCTTTAAAAGCTGATGTTCTAATTAGTTTTTCAGTCTTTCATTACTCTATTAAATTTAAACAAATCAATCAAAAGAGGGAGATAGTTGCACCCAGAAATTCCTTTATTAATAATTTTAAATTTAGTTCAAGGAGTAATTTGTGCATACCAAAGACTACAGGTACATATGAACACCTGTGAACCCACCACCCAACTTAAGAACGAGACTGATACCGGCTGTGTGGAATCTACCCTGAGTAGCTCCCCGAGCTTGTCCCTCTGCCTTTCAGGTTCACATTATGACAAATGTCAACACTGTAACAGTCTGTATTGGTTTCATTTCTACATCTGTCAAGGGAAATGCGTGCAGTTAAGGACAGCATCTAAGAACATATGTGGAAGCTTATTTTTTTCTTTGCACACTGCACGTGTTTAAGGAAACTGCTTTGGAGCCATTATCATTTTAATGTGGTGACAACATTTACTGCTCTGAGCGTCCACTAGATGGAGACATTTCATTACAGAAAATAACAGTACATGGCACTTCCAGGCTTTCTTCTCTTTCTCTGTGCTTCCCACCACACCTGGGAAATCTCCCAGACAGTAAGGAAAATATTAAGTACTTGCAGCAGAGGCTTATTTATTTTTTACTGCAAAATAACCTTCATTGAGTTAGTTCTAATTGATTTGAATTTAGAAAAAAAAAAGTCGATACCATCAGTTTTCAGGTATATGGAAATGTCATCTGGGACAGGAAACCAATATACTTTGCTCTAAGTTGTGGCAAGCACAGCCTTATCCAGGTGATCAAGTTCTTTCCATTAAAAATAGAGCATTAACTACCTCATTTTGGTTTTGGCACCTAAATAGTTTAGCACTGATTTGAATCCAACTATCAGATCATTCTAAAGCCATGTATTAGGAATTCACGATTTTCTCTTGAATGACTCTATTAATCTCACAAAGGTGTTCAGTTACTCATGAGAAGTTGAGAAAGATAAAATCCTTTTCTCTTTTCGAGGCCACCTAGGGTCACTTTCCCCACCAAAGGAGATGACAAGGACACAATGTAGTAACTCACATGTTCTGCCCAGACAGGCTGGTGTAGACTCAAGATAGCAAAAGGACCCTTCTGAGCAGATGAATGAATCACGTTTTAATACACTGGAAGCCCAATTCACTTACAAATAAATAACATACTCCGTACAAATATTCAGCTTGATTTAGGAAAACAGGATCTTTACTAGGTTACTTTTTCTTTCTTTGAGTTACCATGAGTAATTAGTATTATTAAAATTGCATTTCTTTAAACAGTTCTTACAGTCCAGTTATTTCATTAATTTAAGAGTTGGTGAGATTTTTCTTCAACCGTTATCTTGCTCTGATTCAAATACATGATTTAAGCCTTGGCTCTGGTTTAGAATAGAAATTTCCATCACAGCTTCCCCTCTTGCTCTAGTTTAAACACATATTAAAAAAAGCCTCTTCCCATTCCCCAGAGCTGCTCAGAGGGCCTGTGGTCCCAAGAGCTGGGAGTCTGGAGCCCTGATGGAGCCAGGAAATGACATTTGCAAACAGAAGTCAGCCTTGATCTATGGAGCTTTGGCGCATTATTATTATAAATGCAGGATTCTTTCTAAATTTGGTCACCACCCATCTTACTCTCACAGAGCATATCCATAACAATGTGGTCAAAAGCTTACATGGGCTCCAAACCAGATTTCTTCTTATTACAATGAAAAGAACCTTAAAGGAGTCACTACTGTAGGCCATGGGGGCCTCTCAGGTGGGTCAGTGACGAAGAATCCACCTGCCAATGCAGGAGAAGGGGGTTTCATCCCTGGGTCGGGAAGATCCCCAGGAGGAGGAAACAGCAACCCACTCCAGAATTCTTGCCTGGAAAATTCCATGGACAGAGGAGCCTGGCGGGCTACAGCCCGTGGGGCTGCAAAGAGCTGGACACAACTATTGACAGCACCCTAGGCCGCGAGCACTGTCCCACTCTGTAAAACATTGACTATAATTTAGAGCTGCTGTTCCTGGTGGCACAGCAGTAGTCATGAAGTGCAAAAATAGGAGCAAAACAGGTGACCTCTGTATTCAAAAACGGACCAAGTTTAGCGATGTCCGAACACCCTGCACTGAGCACCTACACTGGTCAGGGAGGGACCCCTCCTCCCCGTGGTGGGAAGCAGTGCTGCCAGCTCGGGCCAGGGGCACGGCCACACAAGCACATCACACGGTTTACGCTGCACCTTAAAACACGAAAGCCTGCCTGGAGGCCTTCCATTTCTGCCTCCTGACAGGGAAAGGAGTGGGAGGACCCACGCTGGGAGGTGTGGCAGCTGCCCCAGGGAGAACACAGCCCTGTCCCTCCCTGTCTTTCAAGGGATGGGAGCCAGGGCCCCAGGAGAGGCTGGGGCAGGGGAGGGAGACGCACACCATCTGGTTCTACGCCACTGCTTTGTTCTTCCTTCACCATTTCCCTTCCCTGTTATTACCCTTGACTTCAGCATATTGTGTTTGTTACAAATACTTTATTTTCAACACTCCATAACCTTGAAAAAGGGCATTTAAATGGCACGTAGGATGAGAAATTCCACTGGCAAGAAGGAAGAACATTAAAGGGGGGAAAAAATCCTTTGTAATATTGTCTTCTAAGGGAACGGGGTCAGAGCCTCAAATGCCTTCTGTAAACATTAATGATCATGCATGCAAATCACAACATATAGACTGAGGTAGATCGGATCTTCCTCGAGTGCTTCTCCAAAATTCCAATCAGAAGCCATTCCAGACCTGACCCAGCTTAACAAAGGGGGAAGTCACAAATTAGATTTTGGCAACGACTGGCTTTCCAAGTGCCCTCGAATCCGATGTGTCTGTGCAGTGTGGAGAAAACCTAAGAGAGTCACTTAAGGTACTTCCTATATTTCTGAATTCTTACCTTTTAGAAGTTACAAATGAATTGAAAAGTTCTAACCAATCCTGGCATTTAGGAAATACTGAATAAAATAGGGAGGGGAAGGAGGGTGGTAGTTCAGAATTTGAAATTAGCAGCCTCTGACAAGAAGCATTCATCTGAGCATCGAATTAACAACAAGGAATCAGAAATCAGAAGAGATCAAAGCCAAATGCCCCCTCCCCCACTTCCCCTCAAACCTGTATGTAACTCCAATGGTTCAGTTTCCTGACTTGGGCCTTTCCAGCCCAAAACCTGATGCTGCACTCAGTATGCCATCCCCACAT
>SJYX01004838.1:247276-304040 GCA_006410675.1 Oreotragus oreotragus | reverse complement strand
ATTGATTCTTCCAATCCATGAACATGGTATATTTCTCCATCTATTAGTGTCCTCTTTGATTTCTTTCATCAGTGTTTTATAGTTTTCTATATATAGGTCTTTAGTTTCTTTAGGTAGATATATTCCTAAGTATTTTATTCTTTTTGTTGCAATGGTGAATGGAATTGTTTCCTTAATTTCTTTTTCTACTTTCTCATTAGTGTATAAGAATGCAAGGGATTTCTGTGTGTTGATTTTATATCCTGCAACTTTACTATATTCATTGATTAGCTTTAGTAATTTTCTGGTCGAGTCTTTAGGGTTTTCTATATAGAGGATCATGTCATCTACAAACAGTGAGAGTTTTACTTCTTCTTTTCCAATTTGGATTCCTTTTATTTCTTTTTCTGCTCTGACTGCTGTTGCCAAAACTTCCAGAACTATGTTGAATAGTAGCGGTGAAAGTGGGCACCCTTGTCTTATTCCTGACTTTAGGGGAAATGCTTTTAATTTTTCACCATTGTGGATAATGTTTGCTGTGGGTTTGTCATATTTGGCTTTTATTATGTGCACTTTCTTTAATTGTTTAGAGTCTATCCTCTTTTAAGTTTCAAAATAGTGCTTTGGTGATGTGTCCATGTACTACACATTATTCAAACCTGTCAGATGTTACAGACCATTCTTTCACTAGATATTCCACACTGTGCTCTTTTCTCTGACTGCCATTTGGGGTCTCAAAGGCTGGTTTTTAATCAACAACCCTGGTGGTGCCTTTGATACTGAGTTCCTTCATGTGCCCTCACCTGCCTCTTTACTGGGCACAGAAGTAAATGCCACAGGTTTTGCAGTCCTATTCAAACCACCACCAAGCATGGGATGTCTTGTACTGTCATTTGTCTTTTGAAAGGATGATCTCAATCTCTATCTAGATGGGGGAGATGACCAACATGCCCACCTTCCAAGAAGAAAGTCCAGTTCTTCTACCTCTGTGAATGCTCATTCCCTAACTCAAGCCCCATGCCATTGTTCCTGATGGTCAAAATGCTAAGTGTTTCCCAGACGTGGACTGCCCTGTCCTCCCTCAAAAACTGTGTGTCAGACTCTCAAATCTGAAACCTCCAGAAATATCCCCCTTAGAAAAAACAATTGAAGACCTAGAATATTGTTTTCATTGAGAAGAACTTAAATTTTTATCTGGAGCATCAACTTCATCTTAGATAAGGACACTGAATTCTTCCTGAAAGGACCTTGCATAAAATCTCCAGACAGTGTTTGGAAATGGGCTCTTAATCTTTGATGGACTTAAATACCTTGGCGAAAAATGTGGAGATGAAAAAAGTTCTAGGCCTTTTTCCTTTACTAAGACTTTACTGGATTATAACGACAATAAACAAAACCACTCTCTGTATGGATGGACTGTTCTTCCAAATATCTCAAAGTGGAATGCTACTAGGGGATTTTTTTTTTTTTCTAGATTTTTAATTCAGGAGCTAATATTGTGGTGATTAGAGAGAAAGAAACACATATGCCTGCAATTCCCTAGTACTGTACAATAGACCAAACAGCTTCCGTAGGAGTCCTTTTTCTTATAAACTCAAGCATTTGATAAACTTTTGGCAAAATCTTCCCTTTTAAATTCAAATCAATGGATGAGGGAAAAGTAGATGATTAACTAACTAGCTATCTAATGGGTTTTAGGACCAGAATTTTATTGGAAGGATTCAGGAAAGAGTTCTTACATATGAAGTTGTACTCTACAATTTCACAATGAGAGTCCAGAGTGATTTTTCAAAACCTCTACATACCACTGTAGTTTTAGAATACATTCTGGTTAGTGGCAATAAAATTTGGTATAAACATTTTGGAAAGCAATTGGAAATATATATCAAGAGCCCTAAAAATATTCATGCAACCTGACTCAGCAATTTTACTTCTGAGAATCCATCATTATGAAATTAAGCAAAATACAAACAAAAAATTTTTTTATTACAGAAGTATTTACAGAGCCAAAAAGTAGAAAAATTCCCAATGTCTATTAACAAGGAAATGCCAGTAATATATGGTACAAGCACTCAACTGTCATTACTAAATGTCACAATTGTAAAGTTTTTAATTCCATGCAAAAATCTTTATGATGAAATGTTAAGTAAAAAGAGCAGGGTGCAAAGTAAGTGTCTGTGTGTTGCCCAACACTGCATATGCATATAAACAGACTTGAACAAAATATAACAAACTAAATAATATTCACACAATATTTATAGGTAGGATTTTTTTTCATCTTTATTATACATTTCTACATTTTCTAAATATTCTCCCATTAAAGTGTGATTCTCCTAAGAAATTTTATTTTAAAAAATCAAAGAAAAGAGTAAACTCAAACATGATAAAAAGTATGCAAAGGTTAAGTCACAGCTATTGCTTCATGATTCTGTACTTATTTTATTGAATACACAAATAAATGTAAGGGTGAAGGAATAGCTCTACTTAACTTTCAGAATCCACTTGAAGCTATCCCCAGGGAATTATAGAAGCTGTGACCGAATCCACTGTTCTCCACATACAGTAAAGACAATTATCAACACGCCTAGAATAGCAAGTCTGTCCAGCATCGAGCGCAGACCATGCTGTCCTCCTGAGCTAATGGGCCACAGTATTAACAGAGAAGTTATTGCTTCAGTTCAGTAAACTTTTAACAAGCATCTACTATGCTTATATTAGGCTGGACTTCCCTGCTACTTAGACAGTAGGAAAGAGCAGACATGAGTCCCCACTCAGTAATCTGTAAGTGAGATGGACCTACACAGGTAACTCAACACAGGTGAGCTAAGGGCAGCAGCTGACAAACTGATGTGGGAATACAGAGAAGAAACTGGCACTCCTTTATGGCAGTGCGTTTTGTCCATACCTAGGCAACTAGGTAAAAACAACCCATTTATTCAGTGAAATATCTTTTTCCCATTTATGGAAACTAATATTCTGCAACCAAGAGAACATTATGCTTTTACTGTGTTGTGTAATATTTTTCTAACATTTTTATAGGTCTACAAGGACTTAGTTTACCTACATATTCACATATATCCTCAACAGATTCCTTTTAATAAAGGTGAGAACATGTTCCATGTTACCAACTGAGGGACAAGGACAAGAAAACTAAGACAAGGTTTCCACGGAGTCATTTTTCTTCTCATTGTTGAATGCCTCTCTGGAAAACAAAGACAGAATGGAAGCCTATTCAAAAGTGTTTTTGAATACTTTTCATTTAGGGAAATTTTCTGTTGAGGCAATTAGTCTATAAAATCATAAAGCAATTTCTGAGTCTTGAATGAAAAATAAAGCCACAGTTGGGGTTAGTCAAGAAGAATCAGAAGGTTATTCTAAAGCAAACCTACATCTTCCATCTTGAGATTCTGACTTCCTCTGCTCCCTGACAGTCTCCAGCCTTGGAGAGCATAGAAGGGGAGGGAACTTGGGAAAGCTGGTCTTTATCTGTCTAAGGAGCAGGAAAAGAGCAATGAAAGCTGTCAAAGATCTAGAGTATCATACTCATGTGTCACCTTCTTTTCCCACTTTCCGCTCCTTTCTCATGAACAAATATCATATGTTAACACACACACACATACACACACACATACATACATACATATATGGAATCTAGAAAGATGGTACTGATGAACCTGTTAGCAGGGCAGCAATGGAGAAGCAGACATAGAAAACAGACTTATGGACATGGACGAGGGGGAAGAAGGAGAGGATGAGGTGAATGGAGAGAGTAACATGGAAGCATATACACTACCGTATGTAAAATAGACAGCCAATGGGAATTTGCTGTATGACTAAGGGAACTCGAACTGGGGCTCTGTAACAACCTAGAGGCTTGGGGAAGGGTGGAATGTGGGAGGGGGGTTCGAGAGGGAGGGGGACATATGTATACCTATGGCTAATTCATGTTGATATATGGCAGAAACCAAGCCAATATTGTAAAGCAATTATCACTTAATTAAAAATAAATAAATAAGAAAAAATAACTGTCAGTTTAGACACAATCACCTCCACTAGTTTTGTTCTTAGTGATGCTTTCTAAGGCCCACTTGACTCCACATTCCAAGATGTCTGGCTCTAGATTAGTGATCACATCCTCATGATTATCTGGGTCGTGAAGATCTTTTCTGTACAGTTCTTCTGTGTATTCTTGCCACCTCTTCTTAATATCTTCTGCTTCTGTTAGGTCCATACCATTTCTATCCTTTATCGAGCCCATCTTTGCATGAAATGTTCCCTTGGTATCTCCAATTCTCTTGAAGAGATCTCTAGTCTTCCCCATTCTGTTGTTTTCCTCTATCTCTTTGCATTGATTGCTGAAGAAGGCTTTCTTATCTCTTCTTGCTATTCTTTGGAACTCTGCATTCAGATGCTTATATCTTTTCTTTTCTCCTTTGCTTTTCGCCTCTCTTCTTTTCAGTGCTATTTGTAAGGCTTCTCCAGACAGCCATTTTGCTTTTTTGCATTTCTTTTCCATGGGGATGGTCTTGATCCCTGTCTCCTGTACAATGTCACGAACCTCATTCCATAGTTCATCAGGAACTCTGTCTATCAGATCTAGGCCCTTAAATCTATTTCTCACTTCCACTGTATAATCATAAGGGATTTGATTTAGGTCATACCTGAATGGTCTAGCGGTTTTCCCTACTTTCTTCAATTTAAGTCTGAATTTGGAAATAAGGAGTTCATGATCTGAGCCACAGTCAGCTCCTGGTCTTGTTTTTGTTGACTGTATAGAGCTTCTCCATCTTTGGCTGCAAAGAATATAATCAATCTGATTTCGGTGTTGACCATCTGGTGATGTCCATGTGTAGAGTCTTCTCTTGTGTTGCTGGAAGAGGGTGTTTGCTATGACCAGTGCATTTTCTTGGCAAAACTCTATTAGTCTTTGCCCTGCTTCATTCCGCATTCCAAGGCCAAATTTGCCTGTTACTCCAGGTGTTTCTTGACTTCCTACTTTAGCATTCCAGTCCCCTATAATGAAAAGGACATCTTTTTTGGGTGTTAGTTCTACAAGGTCTTGTAGGTCTTCATAAAACCGTTCAACTTCAGCTTCTTCAGCATTACTGGTTGGGGCATAGACTTGGATAACTGTGATATTGAATGGTTTGCCTTGGAAACGAACAGAGATCATTCTGTCGTTTTTGAGATTGCATCCAAGTACTGCATTTCGGACTCTTTTGTTGACCATGATGGCTACTCCATTTCTTCTGAGGGATTCCTGCCCGCAGTAGTAGATATAATGGTCATCTGAGTTAAATTCACCCATTCCAGTCCATTTTAGTTCGCTGATTCCTAGAATGTCGACGTTCACCCTTGCCATCTCTTGTTTGACCACTTCCAATTTGCCTTGATTCATGGACCTGACATTCCAGGTTCCTATGCAATATTGTTCTTTACAGCATCGGATCTTGCTTCTATCACCAGTCACATGCACAACTGGGTATTGTTTTTGCTTTGGCTCCATCCCTTCATTCTTTCTGGAGTTATTTCTCCACTGATCTCCAGTAGCATATTGGGCACCTAACGACCTGGGGAGATTCTCTTTTGATATCCTATCATTTTGCCTTTTCATACTGTTCATGGGGTTCTCAAGGCAAGAATACTGAAGTGGCTTGCCATTCCCTTCTCCAGTGGACCACGTTCTGTCAGACCTCTCCACCATGACCCGCCCGCCTTGGGTTGCCCTGCAGGCATGGCTTGGTTTCATTGAGTTAGACAAGGCCCTGGTCCTAGTGTGATTAGATTGACTAGTTTTCTGCGAGTATGGTTTCAGTGTGTCTGCCCTCTGATGCTCTCTTGCAACACCTACCATCTTACTTGGGTTTCTCTTACCTTGGGCGTGGGTTGTCTCTTCACGGCTGCTCCTTACCTTGGACGAGGGGTATCTCCTTACCGCCGCAGTTCCTGACCTTCAACGTGGGACAGCTCCTCTAGGCCCTCCTGCGCCTGCGCAGCCCCTGCTCCTCGGGTTGCTCCTCCCGGCCGCCGGCCGTGGCCTCGGGCGTGGGTGGCTTCTCCCAGCTGCCGCCCCTGGCCTCGGGCTCAGGGTGGCTCCTCCGGGTCACCACCCCTGGCCTCGGGCGCAAGGTGGCTTCTCCCGGCCGCCCCTGGCCTCGGACGTGGGGTGTCTCTTCCTGGCCGCCCCTGACCTCGGACACGGGGTAGCTCCTCCCGGCCGCCGCCCTGACCTCAGACGCGGGGTGTCTCCTCCCGGCCGCCACTGACCTCGGATGAGGGGTAGCTCCTCCCGGCCGCCACTGACCTCAGACACAGGGTAGCTCCTCTCGGCCGTTCCTGCGCCGTCGCAGCCTGGCACTCTAGGTTGCTGCCCCTGACCTCGGACGTGGGGTAGCTCCTCTCGCCCGCGCTGAGTGCGCCGGCCCGGCTCTCGCAAGCGGCCCGCGCTGAGTGCGCCGGCCCGGCTCTCGCAAGCGGCCCGCGCTGAGTGCGCCGGCCCGGCTCTCGCAAGCGGCCCGCGCTGAGTGCGCCGGCCCGGCTCTCGCAAGCGGCCCGCGCTGAGTGCGCCGGCCCGGCTCTCGCAAGCGGCCCGCGCTGAGTGCGCCGGCCCGGCTCTCGCAAGCGGCCCGCGCTGAGTGCGCCGGCCCGGCTCTCGCAAGCGGCCCGCGCTGAGTGCGCCGGCCCGGCTCTCGCAAGCGGCCCGCGCTGAGTGCGCCGGCCCGGCTCTCGCAAGCGGCCCGCGCTGAGTGCGCCGGCCCGGCTCTCGCAAGCGGCCCGCGCTGAGTGCGCCGGCCCGGCTCTCGCAAGCGGCCCGCGCTGAGTGCGCCGGCCCGGCTCTCGCAAGCGGCCCGCGCTGAGTGCGCCGGCCCGGCTCTCGCAAGCGGCCCGCGCTGAGTGCGCCGGCCCGGCTCTCGCAAGCGGCCCGCGCTGAGTGCGCCGGCCCGGCTCTCGCAAGCGGCCCGCGCTGAGTGCGCCGGCCCGGCTCTCGCAAGCGGCCCGCGCTGAGTGCGCCGGCCCGGCTCTCGCAAGCGGCCCGCGCTGAGTGCGCCGGCCCGGCTCTCGCAAGCGGCCCGCGCTGAGTGCGCCGGCCCGGCTCTCGCAAGCGGCCCGCGCTGAGTGCGCCGGCCCGGCTCTCGCAAGCGGCCCGCGCTGAGTGCGCCGGCCCGGCTCTCGCAAGCGGCCCGCGCTGAGTGCGCCGGCCCGGCTGTTCCTTTCCAAGGCAAACCATTCGATATCACAGTTATCCAAGTCTATGCCCCAACCAGTAATGCTGAAGAAGCTGAAGTTGAACGGTTTTATGAAGACCTACAAGACCTTGTAGAACTAACACCCAAAAAAGATGTCCTTTTCATTCTAGGGGACTGGAATGCTAAAGTAGGAAGTCAAGAAACACCTGGAGTAACAGGCAAATTTGGCCTTGGAATGCGGAATGAAGCAGGGCAAAGACTAATAGAGTTTTGCCAAGAAAATGCACTGGTCATAGCAAACACCCTCTTCCAGCAACACAAGAGAAGACTCTACACATGGACATCACCAGATGGTCAACACCGAAATCAGATTGATTATATTCTTTGCAGCCAAAGATGGAGAAGCTCTATACAGTCAACAAAAACAAGACCAGGAGCTGACTGTGGCTCAGATCATGAACTCCTTATTTCCAAATTCAGACTTAAATTGAAGAAAGTAGGGAAAACCGCTAGACCATTCAGGTATGACCTAAATCAAATCCCTTATGATTATACAGTGGAAGTGAGAAATAGATTTAAGGGCCTAGATCTGATAGACAGAGTTCCTGATGAACTATGGAATGAGGTTCGTGACATTGTACAGGAGACAGGGATCAAGACCATCCCCATGGAAAAGAAATGCAAAAAAGCAAAATGGCTGTCTGGAGAAGCCTTACAAATAGCACTGAAAAGAAGAGAGGCGAAAAGCAAAGGAGAAAAGAAAAGATATAAGCATCTGAATGCAGAGTTCCAAAGAATAGCAAGAAGAGATAAGAAAGCCTTCTTCAGCAATCAATGCAAAGAGATAGAGGAAAACAACAGAATGGGAAAGACTAGAGATCTCTTCAAGAGAATTGGAGATACCAAGGGAACATTTCATGCAAAGATGGGCTCGATAAAGGATAGAAATGGTATGGACCTAACAGAAGCAGAAGATATTAAGAAGAGGTGGCAAGAATACACAGAAGAACTGTACAGAAAAGATCTTCACGACCCAGATAATCATGAGGATGTGATCACTAATCTAGAGCCAGACATCTTGGAATGTGAAGTCAAGTGGGCCTTAGAAAGCATCACTAAGAACAAAGCTAGTGGAGGTGATGGAATTCCCGTTGAGCTGTTTCAAATCCTGGAAGATGATGCTGTGAAAGTGCTGCACTCAATATGCCAGCAAATTTGGAAAACTCAGCAGTGGCCACAGGACTGGAAAAGGTCAGTTTTCATTCCAATTCCAAAGAAAGGCAATGCCAAAGAATGCTCAAACTACCGCACAATTGCACTCATCTCACACGCTAGTAAAGTAATGCTCAAAATTCTCCAAGCCAGGCTTCAGCAATATGTGAACCGTGAACTCCCTGATGTTCAAGCTGGTTTTAGAACAGGCAGAGGAACCAGAGATCAAATTGCCAACATCCGCTGGATCATGGAAAAAGCAAGAGAGTTCCAGAAAAACATCTATTTCTGCTTTATTGACTATGCCAAAGCCTTTGACTGTGTGGATCACAATAAACTGTGGAAAATTCTGAAAGAGATGGGAATACCAGACCACCTAACCTGCCTCTTGAGAAATCTGTATGCAGGTCAGGAAGCAACAGTTAGAACTGGACATGGAACAACAGACTGGTTCCAAATAGGAAAAGGAGTACGTCAAGGCTGTATATTGTCTCCCTGCTTATTTAACTTATATGCAGAGTACATCATGAGAAACGCTGGACTGGAAGAAACACAAGCTGGAATCAAGATTGCCGGGAGAAATATCAATAACCTCAGATATGCTGATGACACCACCCTTATGGCAGAAAGTGAGGAGGAGCTAAAAAGCCTCTTGATGAAAGTGAAGGAGGAGAGCGAAAAAGTTGGCTTAAAGCTCAACATTCAGAAAACGAAGATCATGGCATCCGGTCCCATCACTTCATGGGAAATAGATGGGGAAACAGTGGAAACAGTGTCAGACTTTATTTTTTTGGGCTCCAAAATCACTGCAGATGGTGACTGCAGCCATGAAATTAAAAGACGCTTACTCCTTGGAAGAAAAGTTATGACCAACCTGGATAGTATATTCAAAAGCAGAGACATTACTTTGCCGACTAAGGTCCGCCTAGTCAAGGCTATGGTTTTTCCTGTGGTCATGTATGGATGTGAAAGTTGGACTGTGAAGAAAGCTGAGCGCTGAAGAATCAATGCTTTTGAACTGTGGTGTTGGAGAAGACTCTTGAGAGTCCCTTGGACTGCAAGGAGATCCAACCAGTCCACTCTGAAGGAGATCAACCCTGGGATTTCTTTGGAAGGAATGATGCTAAAGCTGAAACTCCAGTACTTTGGCCACCTCATGTGAAGAGTTGACTCACTGGAAAAGACTCTGATGCTGGGAGGGATTGGGGGCAGGAGGAGAAGGGGACGACAGAGGATGAGATGGCTGGATGGCATCACGGACTCGATGGACGTGAGTCTGAGTGAACTCCGGGAGCAGGTGATGGACAGGGAGGCCTGACGTGCTGCGATTCATGGGGTCGCAGAGTCGGACACGACTGAGCGACTGAACTGAACTGAACTTAGCCACAATGGGATTGAAAAGACTCAGTCTCTTAAGGAGCTGACATTCTAATAAGATAAATCTCAGTTTGTGTAAGAAGCCTTGCAGATCTGTATCCACAAGTACAACAGGACACGACATTCTAAGACACCCACATATTTACTGTTCATAAATGTGTCCATAAAGGCTTTTGAAAAGGAAGATAGATCTGGTTTGAGCTGAGGCAAAACATCATGTTTATATTAAGTGGGAGTAAAAAATGCTTTATTTAATTCTGGTTTCAAATCAAAGATTCTAAAGGTCTAGCCTTGGTTTCAAGCTAAGCCAAGTTCTGTCATTTTAATGACGCACTTTAGGAAATAGGGTTGGGGGGGAATGGAGTAAAAAAGGAGGTCTTTCGTCAGTATAAACACAAGTAAGATTGTGTTGCTTGAACAGGGTTCACTGTGTCAAAATCTGCCCTAAATATTTTAATTCTCTGTGTGTTTGAATGTCTGGGTGGTCTGAGCTCGTAAAGTGGCCTCAGTGAAGACACAGTCCCTCTTCCGTTTCTCAGAGTTGTGAGCAGCCGCTCACTAGCCATGTTGTATAAATGACATAATGGCCAGATAAACCTTAGTGATTCTGCCCAGTAATTACTTTAAAACAGCCCAATTAGCTTTCGTCTCATGTTTAGCTAAAAACATGCCCTTGGAAAGGTCATGTGAAAGACCCAGAAGAAATTAGCAAAAGTATCTGATGAAGCCCCAGTTCCCAGAAAGCTATGGAACCTCCAGAACTGAAACCATTCCCTCCTCTTTATCCACCAAAACATTGCTACCTGGTCAGCCCCAGAGCTAACACAGCACTGTGGAAGGAGGTATAATGATCAGAAAATCCCAAGAGCAATTATTAAGTCTCTATCGTGCCAACAAATATAGCCACCCTTGCCTGAGTCTCACACAACCTCAGAGAGGGCCAGGGATTTTCACATCCTGCCCAGGCTCGAGCATCAACATCAGCCTCTGCAACTGCGTTATCCCTGAGCTCCATTTCCAGCCCAGGACCTTGCTCAGTGCCTTGTTTCTTCACTATATCTCTGTTGTTCTTCCACATCAGACCCTCCAGAGGTGTCTCCAGGCAAGGAAAGCATGTCCACTCTTCCTCTATGCCTGTTTGATCTTTCCCTCTAGTCTCTCCCATTCTCACTCCAGTTAATTGCTCTTGTCTATAATGAGTCACCCTTGCAAGCCTGAAGGCTTTCTATTCTCTTGAGAAAGACAGGTGCTTTCTTTTATGGTTCTCTCCCCTAGAAGAATTCCATTATCCCATCAGGGACTGGAAGGTAAAACATAAATTCCTAACAGTCCCCATGGTTACTCTTTAGTAGGATAATATGAGATAAGGTGATAAGCAAGTAGAAACACAGTTTGAAAAACAATATGGCTGACAGAGGATCTGCAGAAGGTCAGAATTATCTGTAGATGTAAGTCTTCAAAATATTTTAGTTCAGTTCAGTTCAGTTCAGTCGCTCAGTCGTGTCTGACTCTTTGCGACCCCATGAATCACAGCNTTCTTCCAGTCCAGGGTTTCTCATGATGTACTCTGCATAGAAGTTAAATAATCAGGGTGACAATATACAGCCTTGACGTACTCCTTTTCCTATTTGGAACCAGCCTGTTGTTCCATGTCCAGTTCTAACTGTTGCTTCCTGACCTGCATACAGATTTCTCAAGAGGCAGGTTAGGTGGTCTGGTATTCCCATCTCTTTCAGAATTTTCCACAGTTTATTGTAATCCACACAGTCAAAGGCTTTGGCATAGTCAATAAAGTTAACTATAGTCTTAATGGATGATTTCCTTTAGGACTGACTGGTTTGACCTCCGTGAAGTCCAAGGGACTCCAGAGTCTTTTCCAGAACCACAGTTCAAAGGCATCAGTTCTTTGGTGCTCAGCCTTTTTTTTATTGTCCAGCTCTCACAACCAGACATGACTACTGTAAAAAACATAGCTTTGACTACACAGACCTTTGTTGGCAAAGTAATATCTCTGCTTTTTAATACACTGTCTGGGTTTGTTATAGCTTTCCTTTTAAAGAGCAAGTGTCTTTTAATTTCACAGCTACAGTCACTGTCCGCAGTGATTCTGGAGCCCAAGAAAACAAAGTCTTTCACTGTTTCCATTGTTTCCTCATGTATTTGCCATGAAATTATGGGACCAGAGGCCATGATCTTCATTTTTTGAATGTTGAATTTTAAGCCAGCTTTCTCACTCTCCTTTTACACCTTCATAACCTTGAATATTCATTGGACTTACTGATGATGAAGCTCCAATACTTTGGCCACCTGATGCGAAGAGCAGACTCATTGGAAAAGACCCTGACGCTGGGAAATATTGAAGGCAGGAGGAGAAGGGAACGACAGAGGGCAAGATGATTGGATGGCATCACCAACTCAAAGGATGTGAGTTTGAGCAAACTCAGGGAGATAGTGAAGGACAGGGAAGCCTGGTATGCTGCAGTCCATGGAGCAAAAATGGGTCAGACATAACTGAGCGACTGAACAAGTCTTAATGGATAAGTCTAAAGTGAACTTTTCACACTTTTTATACCCCCAGTTAAAACCATTAGAACTCATTAGCACCCAAGGCAAAGAACAGTTAATAAAATAATAAGTAACTTTGTTTCTACTTCTATTGAAAATGCCATTTATTGACTTAAATTATGCTTTTTTACATACTGCAGTAGGCAAAAAGCACTGTTTGAGCCTTAGTCCCTAGTCTGACCTCAGTAAAATTTCACCTAACTCTTCTCATGTTCAGAGAACTAGGTTAAAAGCTAAAGGGTAGAATTTGCATGTAGGTGGAAACTCACATCCTATTTACTTGAGAAACTAGTGATTTTAATAAATTTTTATTATTTAATCTATTTTAATCTAATGTTTATCTTTAATTAGACAAATGAGAACCATTTGCTAGTGCCTAAATGCAGAATTTGAACAGAAGAGGATACTGAACTTATATTGGCTCCTCTCCTTTTTTCTTTACATTCCTTAGATATTTAATCCTAAGAAATAGTGATTTATCTAGCAGAGTCTCCTATATCAGAATTATGCCATGCTCGGTCACTTAGTTGTATCTGACTCTTTTGGGACTCCATGGACTGTAGCCTGTCAGACTCCTCTGTCTGTGGGATTTTCCAGGCAAGAATACTGGAGTGGGTTGCCATTTCCTATACGAGGGGATCTTCCTGACCCAAGGATAGAACCCACGTCTTCTGTGTCTCCTGCATTGGCAGGCAAATTCTTTACCACTGAGCCACATGGGAAGCCCTATATCAGAACTTTGAGACATCACACAATCATGGAACTAACATATAGCATCCCAACTTTTAGTTAGTACTCCTAAGCGTCTACCTACAATGCAGGAGACCCGGGTTCGATCCTTGGGTCGGGAAGATACCCTGGAGAAGGAAATGGCAACCCACTCCAGTACTCTTGCCTGGAAAATCCCATNGGAACTAACATATAGCATCCCAACTTTTAGTTAGTACTCCTAAGCGTCTACCTACAATGCAGGAGACCCGGGTTCGATCCTTGGGTCGGGAAGATACCCTGGAGAAGGAAATGGCAACCCACTCCAGTACTCTTGCCTGGAAAATCCCATGGACTGAGAAACCTGGTAGGCTACAGTCCATGGGGTCACAAAGAGTCAGACACGACTGAGCGACTTTCCCTTTCCCTTTCCTACTACAAAAAATTTTAATTATACAAAAGCTGTCACTGTTTTGCAATTCCAGTCTTTCCATTGTCCCCACCTCACTTGGGGAGGCTCAAGAGGAAGATACTATCCTTGGGCTGGATTCCTTCTGGCTTCTGCTTGATGCTCTATCCAGAGGCACTCCCAGCTTTCTTATCTCTCTGGGGACTCATCCATGGGCTTCTAACTCAAGCCTTTTTAAGACCCTTGGGCAGATTTTCTATCTGGGACAATTTTTCAGTTATTTGCTTAGCTTTCCATTTCTTATGAAATCCAAACCTTAAGAAAGGTCAAGGACCACACTTTGGTTTCTTTATCTCTGCATCATCATTTTTCCTGCCCTTATTCTCTTCCCTGGAAACAATGACTACTGTTCTGCATGTTCCTGAAGATTCTCTCTCCTCTGAAAATCTTTAGGATTGAATACTACACCCCCACCATGGAACTTTCTATAGTCTAACCCCCCAATCAGTGGACACAACACCAAACCATCAGTCTGCTGTTTCAGGCCAACCAACATGCATACTGGAGACATCCCGACAAGTACACCCTAAACGTCCTCCTGATGTGAGTCCTTGAGGCCAATATGTTAGCTCATACAATTCAGCCTTTTCTAAGTGGAACATCCCCAGCAAAGGGCATCCCAACCCACACAATCCTGTTACAAGCTCAGTTCTGAATCATGTGCCTTGATCAGTTTTGGTACTCCATCCCAGTGTCTCTGGATTCTTATAACAACCCTCCTTCCCACCCATGCTCTTACTGATATCCTCTGTCCTCCTCTTGAGCGGACACCCAGCCAGCACCATCTTCCTGGCTCAGCCTGACAATTAGGCTGATTCTTCTCTAGCCACACTTGCTGGGTAATGTCTGTCTTGCTTCTCCTGATAATCTGGGACTTTCCTAGGTCAGTGCCACTTTCTAGGTCCAGTAGCTTTCTCCCTAACATAGCAAATGAAACAGAGTAAGAAAATAAAATAAAGGATTCTGAATTTACAAGAGAACAGTTGGGGTTCTCATATTTAGCACAGTCAGGATCAGGTAACTGGTTGGCTCATTAAATCTTGGTAGGAGCAGAAGTACTGAGCACACCAGAGAGCAGCCTTCTAGCTGCTAGAAGGCGGACGATAGCATCCTGTGCAGAGCGAGTGGTGAGTGTCAGGGAAGCTAGTGGGCTTGCTAAGTGGAGGTCAGCTGCTTGAGCAACCTCTACTCCAATCCTCAGTTTCTTTATAACAACCAGCAAGATTTACCTTCTAGCCTAAAAAAAGAAGAAACAGGAAAGAGCAATGTATGTTGAACATTCAGCTTAACCTGGTGCTATTTCCTGGTATGGGGAAAAGGCTTCTTCAGAAGCTCTGTCCCACTCACCCATGACCCAGAACACATTCTGAGAATTATCAGTAACCTCAGCTGAAGCTTTTTCCCAAATGCAGAAGATGCTAGCACAATTTCGATTCAAATTTCAAAGTAGATGGAATGTGAATAATAAAAGTCATATCCTACTAGTATCTTGATAATAGCATTATATGATTGGACCAATTCACAGTGGTAATTGCAACCTGGTACGTTATCCATTCAATATCTGAAATCTTGGAAGAGACCCTACACAGCACAGTCAGGAGGCTTTGAGAGGCTAAAGCCCTCTCTGTTGTTGTTTCAATGGTGCCAGTCCCAGCATGTTTAAATACTGCTGTTGCTTGCTGGGTGCCAGTGTGGTTTCACTAGCAAGTGTGGGCAAGGATATTTTTTAGAAATTGAAAATGATTGCTGCCAAACTGTGAAACCAACTGCTAAATCTATCTACTCCTTTAAAAAAATCCTCTATTCACGTTTAGTGAATCTGTGCAAAGATCCTTCTTGTCACAAACACACTTAACTCAAGGACCTTCCTAAGAAACTCCTGTGGGGAGCTTAAACTACAATCAAAACATTAAGTGATCCTCCGCTCCCCTCCCATCATTCACTTCCAGCCCTGGCAAGTCAACAAGACGGCTTCTCAGGAGCACATCCAGATGAATTAGAGTCCTTAGGAAGACCTAAGTAAAGGCAGACTTTCTGGGAACAACTGTCAACTGAAGGGCATTTATCACTGAAGATGTCTGCTATGGGGGTTTTGATATTTCACCAAAAGAAAAAAAAAAAAAGAGAGAGAAAGAAAGAGAGAGAGAAGAAAGGGAGTGAATTTAGACACGGAGAAGGCCAAATCCACAAGTATTTGTGTGGCTATAAATATTAAAAGTATACATAAATCACGTGCATGGATGTGCTACTCTCTCTTCCCACACCCAGCCCATAACTAGACTACTGATTTCTGGAAAGCTAGGACATTTCCAGGCTTCTCTGGTAGCTCAGCTAGTAAAGAATCTGCCTGCAATACAGGAGACCCCAGTTCAGTTCCTGGGTTAGGAAGATACCCTGGAGAAGGGATAGGCTACACACTCCAGTGTTCTTGGGCTTCCCTGGGGGCTCAGACGGTAAAGAATCTGCCTGCAATGTGGGAGACCATTCCTGTATTCTTGCCTGAAGAATCCCCATGGACAGAGGAGCCTGGCGAGCTACATTCCATGGGGTCACAAAGTTAAAGAGTCAGACACGACTGGGCGACTAAGAACAGCACATAGCACAGGACATTTTCATCATGCTCAGCCTTCCTCAAGACTATATGTAATGCTCTCCAGAGGGCAGCTGCTCAGAAAGTGCAGTGGGTAAGGGCAGGGGCTCGAGAGAAGTCTGCCTGAGGCTCAAATCTTTGCATACAAACCTTAGGCATACAACATACTCTTTCATTTACATCCTTCAAATGAATGTGAAGCACTTAGAAGAAGTGACTGGCACATAATCAATGCTAAGTAACTCCTGGTGATTATTAACTAACCATGGCCTGCTGTGCTTTATGTCTGAATGACTGTATACCCCACAGATTCTTAGGAGGAAAGACTCTAGAATGGAAATAGTTCTCAACTGGTAAAATAGAGACACATTGTATCTTCAAACTCAGGGACATGGAGTCACTAAAATTATGTTCCCAGAAATAACAGATAATATATACCTCCTACAAACTAACCACCAGAGGGAAAGTGCTGTGGAACCACAGGTGTGATTGTAGCCAAATAGAAACTACCTTGGCATAGAGAGCATTCATCTAAACTGTAGTCTAAATCTGTCCTGAACAAGCTGTATGACTTTGGTATAATCATCGTATCTCTCTAGACCTCAGTGCTTTCATGTATATAATGAGAAAATTGATCTAGCAGTGTTAGCCAATAGAACATCCTGCTCTGATGGAAACGTTCTGCATCTGCACAGTCAGGTATGTAGGTAACCACATGTGACTATTAAGCACTTGAAGCACATAAAATGCAGTAAGGACCTGTGTTTTAATTTTCATTTTATTGATTGATAATTAAAGTATTTCCTAAGATCTTTTAGATCAAGTATTTTCAAAGACCTTTTTTGGTTCTACAATTCTGTGATTCATAGAGCTTCTCTAGGTAAAAATGTGGAAAGCAAGTATTATTATAGTGGATCACAAATCTTATTCAGTCTCTAGAGTCTGTTTACTTGGTGGGTAACTAAAAGCAAATATATGAAAAGAAACTATTAAGAAGTACACAGATCTTGAGAAATTAGAAACGGTCCTGCCTGGAGGGAGAGGAGTACACCAATGATCCCCCAATGATATTTTCCAAGTTTTGATTGTACCAGGTTTGAAATATCTCACCTTCTGAAAAGTAATAACCAATAGCAAGTGATGTTTATTGAGTACTGTGGATTAACTCTTTGATTCACAACAATCCTGTGATATAGACATATTATTATTCTTGATTTACAGAGGAAGAAAGTGAGACACAGAACTGTTAAGTAACTTGTCACAAGCTATCCAGCTATGAAATGAATGGATGAGCCAGGATATGAACTTACACAATTAGCTCCAAAGTCTATCTTTATAAAAAAAAGAAAACAAACTTCTTAATGAAGAATAACACACACAGATACAAAACAGTGCTCAGTGTATACCTGATGAATTTTCACAAAGTGAACACACCCACATCATTTCCAGAAAGTTACCATTATTATGGCTCCATTCAGTCACTGCTCACTCCACCCCAACTGATTTCTAACACCATAGATTAGCAGAGCTTGTACTTTAACCACTGTTGTTTATCCCTGAAGACAGTGTTAGAGGATCATATCCTTGTAACCAAGAGAAACAAACACATACATCAAGAGAAACAGCTATTAATGATCTCAAATCCATCAGTAATAAAAATGGGACAGTTCATAGATGGAGTTGCTCACTCACTCAGTACATATTTATTAAGCACCTACTATATGGCAACCACTGTGCTAAGCACTGGGTTGTCAACTCTGATCAAAATAGACAGGGTTTCTGCCTCATACAATATCTACTTCTTGATCCAGCTCATTAATCAATAGGTGGCTCAGAGTGGAGGAGCCTTACTCAGCGGTCTTGGAGGTGGCCAACAGGCTTGGTGGCAGTGCCAAGGGTAGTGCCAGCACCCCAGAGAAGAGTTGCTCTGACTTTGGTCCCTGTAATTTTAGCAGAATGCCCTTCAAGCTTCCTGGAATTTTGGAAAGGTGACAATTGGAGCTCATTGCATGAGTTTCCACTAAAAATAACTTTATAAACAATTTCTAAATACTGTCTTTATAAGCAAAAACTTAAGAAAAGTCCACGGGCTTAATGTTACCAGAGAGATTACAACATGAGAAGGGAGATGTGGGAATACTGTGTGGACGAGGCAAAAAAAAAAAAAAGGCCACCAGGGAACTCCACCCCAGCTGATGAGGAGTGATTGCTCTCTGCCGACAGGCAACTGAGCAACTCTTGCTAATATTTTCCAAAGCAACAAAGACGCTGATGCAACACACTGAAGAGTCCAGGGATATTTCCGACAAACATATTCTAAGCCAAAACAACAACAACAACAACAGCTTCTATATGCTGCTAAGAGTTGAGCTGCTTCAGTCAGTGTGACCTCAGCATATCTTAACTGTGCCTGGCCTCAGTTCAGCAACTGTTCTCTGGCTCAGGGAGACTGTATATGCAATTCAAGTGTTAAACACACTCAAGTCTTGCTTTTTCCAAAGCCCTCTTGATCTTCCCCTTGAAATGCATAGGCTAACATGGCCCCCGGGAATTGTGCAAACCTACCAACACACCACGAGGTCAGTTGTTTAAATATTGCTGGGTTTTCTTAATGCTGAGAAAATAGCACGGGAGCCCCGCAGGAACAGGGCCATCACTGTGTTTTTCTTATCCAGCCTCAGTTCTCACACTAGCTGGAGCTCTTGCGTCTACTGTACAATGAAAACATACTGTGGGAACAACTGAAATCGCATCTCAGGGGAGGGGAAGGGATGCGTTATCTCCTGTTACCCAAGTCCGTGCTGTCCAACCAGTCTCACCCATCCTCTTGTCAAATCACATAGCTAATGGAGCATGAGGGCCTCACTGTATTTATGGTCCACAGTGAATGCAAGTAAGCAGTAAACAGGACTTCCAACCACAGAAAGTTACTGGGGCTGTACAGAGCACTCGCAGGGTAAAAAAAAAAAAGAGAGAGAAAGAAAGAGAGAGAGAAGAAAGGGAGTGAATTTAGACACGGAGAAGGCCAAATCCACAAGTATTTGTGTGGCTATAAATATTAAAAGTATACATAAATCACGTGCATGGATGTGCTACTCTCTCTTCCCACACCCAGCCCATAACTAGACTACTGATTTCTGGAAAGCTAGGACATTTCCAGGCTTCTCTGGTAGCTCAGCTAGTAAAGAATCTGCCTGCAATACAGGAGACCCCAGTTCAGTTCCTGGGTTAGGAAGATACCCTGGAGAAGGGATAGGCTACACACTCCAGTGTTCTTGGGCTTCCCTGGGGGCTCAGACGGTAAAGAATCTGCCTGCAATGTGGGAGACCATTCCTGTATTCTTGCCTGAAGAATCCCCATGGACAGAGGAGCCTGGCGAGCTACATTCCATGGGGTCACAAAGTTAAAGAGTCAGACACGACTGGGCGACTAAGAACAGCACATAGCACAGGACATTTTCATCATGCTCAGCCTTCCTCAAGACTATATGTAATGCTCTCCAGAGGGCAGCTGCTCAGAAAGTGCAGTGGGTAAGGGCAGGGGCTCGAGAGAAGTCTGCCTGAGGCTCAAATCTTTGCATACAAACCTTAGGCATACAACATACTCTTTCATTTACATCCTTCAAATGAATGTGAAGCACTTAGAAGAAGTGACTGGCACATAATCAATGCTAAGTAACTCCTGGTGATTATTAACTAACCATGGCCTGCTGTGCTTTATGTCTGAATGACTGTATACCCCACAGATTCTTAGGAGGAAAGACTCTAGAATGGAAATAGTTCTCAACTGGTAAAATAGAGACACATTGTATCTTCAAACTCAGGGACATGGAGTCACTAAAATTATGTTCCCAGAAATAACAGATAATATATACCTCCTACAAACTAACCACCAGAGGGAAAGTGCTGTGGAACCACAGGTGTGATTGTAGCCAAATAGAAACTACCTTGGCATAGAGAGCATTCATCTAAACTGTAGTCTAAATCTGTCCTGAACAAGCTGTATGACTTTGGTATAATCATCGTATCTCTCTAGACCTCAGTGCTTTCATGTATATAATGAGAAAATTGATCTAGCAGTGTTAGCCAATAGAACATCCTGCTCTGATGGAAACGTTCTGCATCTGCACAGTCAGGTATGTAGGTAACCACATGTGACTATTAAGCACTTGAAGCACATAAAATGCAGTAAGGACCTGTGTTTTAATTTTCATTTTATTGATTGATAATTAAAGTATTTCCTAAGATCTTTTAGATCAAGTATTTTCAAAGACCTTTTTTGGTTCTACAATTCTGTGATTCATAGAGCTTCTCTAGGTAAAAATGTGGAAAGCAAGTATTATTATAGTGGATCACAAATCTTATTCAGTCTCTAGAGTCTGTTTACTTGGTGGGTAACTAAAAGCAAATATATGAAAAGAAACTATTAAGAAGTACACAGATCTTGAGAAATTAGAAACGGTCCTGCCTGGAGGGAGAGGAGTACACCAATGATCCCCCAATGATATTTTCCAAGTTTTGATTGTACCAGGTTTGAAATATCTCACCTTCTGAAAAGTAATAACCAATAGCAAGTGATGTTTATTGAGTACTGTGGATTAACTCTTTGATTCACAACAATCCTGTGATATAGACATATTATTATTCTTGATTTACAGAGGAAGAAAGTGAGACACAGAACTGTTAAGTAACTTGTCACAAGCTATCCAGCTATGAAATGAATGGATGAGCCAGGATATGAACTTACACAATTAGCTCCAAAGTCTATCTTTATAAAAAAAAGAAAACAAACTTCTTAATGAAGAATAACACACACAGATACAAAACAGTGCTCAGTGTATACCTGATGAATTTTCACAAAGTGAACACACCCACATCATTTCCAGAAAGTTACCATTATTATGGCTCCATTCAGTCACTGCTCACTCCACCCCAACTGATTTCTAACACCATAGATTAGCAGAGCTTGTACTTTAACCACTGTTGTTTATCCCTGAAGACAGTGTTAGAGGATCATATCCTTGTAACCAAGAGAAACAAACACATACATCAAGAGAAACAGCTATTAATGATCTCAAATCCATCAGTAATAAAAATGGGACAGTTCATAGATGGAGTTGCTCACTCACTCAGTACATATTTATTAAGCACCTACTATATGGCAACCACTGTGCTAAGCACTGGGTTGTCAACTCTGATCAAAATAGACAGGGTTTCTGCCTCATACAATATCTACTTCTTGATCCAGCTCATTAATCAATAGGTGGCTCAGAGTGGAGGAGCCTTACTCAGCGGTCTTGGAGGTGGCCAACAGGCTTGGTGGCAGTGCCAAGGGTAGTGCCAGCACCCCAGAGAAGAGTTGCTCTGACTTTGGTCCCTGTAATTTTAGCAGAATGCCCTTCAAGCTTCCTGGAATTTTGGAAAGGTGACAATTGGAGCTCATTGCATGAGTTTCCACTAAAAATAACTTTATAAACAATTTCTAAATACTGTCTTTATAAGCAAAAACTTAAGAAAAGTCCACGGGCTTAATGTTACCAGAGAGATTACAACATGAGAAGGGAGATGTGGGAATACTGTGTGGACGAGGCAAAAAAAAAAAAAAGGCCACCAGGGAACTCCACCCCAGCTGATGAGGAGTGATTGCTCTCTGCCGACAGGCAACTGAGCAACTCTTGCTAATATTTTCCAAAGCAACAAAGACGCTGATGCAACACACTGAAGAGTCCAGGGATATTTCCGACAAACATATTCTAAGCCAAAACAACAACAACAACAACAGCTTCTATATGCTGCTAAGAGTTGAGCTGCTTCAGTCAGTGTGACCTCAGCATATCTTAACTGTGCCTGGCCTCAGTTCAGCAACTGTTCTCTGGCTCAGGGAGACTGTATATGCAATTCAAGTGTTAAACACACTCAAGTCTTGCTTTTTCCAAAGCCCTCTTGATCTTCCCCTTGAAATGCATAGGCTAACATGGCCCCCGGGAATTGTGCAAACCTACCAACACACCACGAGGTCAGTTGTTTAAATATTGCTGGGTTTTCTTAATGCTGAGAAAATAGCACGGGAGCCCCGCAGGAACAGGGCCATCACTGTGTTTTTCTTATCCAGCCTCAGTTCTCACACTAGCTGGAGCTCTTGCGTCTACTGTACAATGAAAACATACTGTGGGAACAACTGAAATCGCATCTCAGGGGAGGGGAAGGGATGCGTTATCTCCTGTTACCCAAGTCCGTGCTGTCCAACCAGTCTCACCCATCCTCTTGTCAAATCACATAGCTAATGGAGCATGAGGGCCTCACTGTATTTATGGTCCACAGTGAATGCAAGTAAGCAGTAAACAGGACTTCCAACCACAGAAAGTTACTGGGGCTGTACAGAGCACTCGCAGGGCCACCCGAGTCTGGAGAGGGCAGCTGGTAGGCAGCGAACTGGAAGAGCGGCCCCAGGTCTTTCCTACAAATGAGCGGCAGGGAGACTCCCAAGAGCTTTGCAGTGCCAACGAGGAGCAGTCAGGCTTAAGTAAGAGACGCTAGGTGGCTCAGGAAGTTCTAACCTGAAGGAAAGTCTGATCAAGAGAAAAGTCATCCTTTCAAAAAGAAAGGGTTTGGACATCTAAATCCTTACTCCCAAACTTTCCTTGCATGGGGACCTTAGCCCGAATACAGTGGGACCTGGCAATATTCCTGCTCTGGTCTCATGCCTTTGACAAACCACAGTGTGAAAACAGATGCTTCATTTTAGACTATATGAAGCACACTGAAAGCCACTTTGTAAAAAGCAAAGGTCTGTGCAATGAACTGTTCCCTGGGTCCCTTGCACCAGGGGCCAGTTAAGTTTCTGGAGCCAATAAATGATCATTTCTGCCCCTGTGGTTGAGGGACAGAACTGCAAGGCATATTCTCTTGGTTTTCTCTTCCTATGGCCAAGGTCTCTCTGCCCTGTACCCTGTTCTTTTTCTCAAGGGATTGGAGTTAGATTCTTTCATTTATTCGTTTATCTACTCAGCATATATTTACTAAATACCTAGTATGTGTCAGGCACTATTTTAGGTGCTGAGGATACAGTAATACAAAAGCTCCCCTTCACGGAGCTTCATTCTAATAAAATAGAAAGATGAAAGACAAACAAGTGAGCAGATGCATCTATCACTATTTACTATTTACTATCAGGCAGCAGTAAGCAACACAGAGAAGAATAAATCAAGCTAAAGAGTTGGAAAGTCATTATAGTTAGGGTGGTCAAAGGAAGCCCATCTCAGCAAATGGCATTTGAGCCAAGACTTAACGATATGTGAAAGCCACATGGACACCTAGGAGAAAAATCGGTTCAGAGATAGAGTGGTAGTAGAAATAGAAAGTGCAAAAGCCAGAAGGTGGCAACACGCTTGGCATGCAGGAGGAACAGCAAGCGGATCAGTGTGACTGGACTATAAGAAGCAAGGGGAAAGTAATAAAAGGTAGTATCAGAAAGGAAGATAAGTGCCTTATCATGTAAGAACTTTGCATTTCATCCTAGGGGGATGGGAAATCGTTTGGACACAGATGAAATATGATCTTTATTGCTAAACTTTGTGACTCTCAGTGGCCCACTCAATCACAGAGTAGGACTGAGAAGCAAAGTTCAAGCTGGAGAATAGACCCCCAATAAGATGTAGGGAAAAACATAACGCCAAGTCCAACAGATCAAGGCTCAGATGTGACAGCAAGAGCAGGAGGATTCTTTAATACAATTGCCTATCTTCTGTCCCTTCTCTTTGGGAGGTCCCCATTGCTGCTGTTGGGATATAAAGAGATGTTGGGAAACACCCACTCATCCTTTAAGAGTCAACTTAAACATTATCACTTCTGTGAAGGACAGACTGTGTTTCTGTTAACATGGATCACACTGAAATATAAAGAGGAGATCATGGGTAAGAATAATTACTCCAGACTTAGGGGTAATAAGCTAATTTCATTGTATGTTGCTCTTGCTTGTTGGAGTGGGAAGATACCACACACTGGTGGTGGAAAGGGTAGGTCACTCTGAAGGGAGTACATGTTTCTATGTCATTCATCAGGGAGTAAGCAACTCCTGGGGTAAGAAGCAGCAAACCCAAGGGGAAAGAGTTTCTTAGGGACTGAGGAAACTGGGCTAGACTCTCAAGCACTGAGAGGCCTAACCTCGTTCCACTAGACAGGACCAAGCTGACACCGGCCACTGGGGTGAGTCAGGGAGTTGACCCAGGAAGAAAATGTACACCTGGGTTTCTGTACAAGTTCTGTCCCTGTTTAGAGTGAAACTGTTGGAAGGAATAAAGTTTCTGCTCTTCAGAGGTGAGGACTGCAGGGAAGGTTGCTCTATCAATGAGCAAGGCACAGAGAAAACAGAAGTGAAGTGAAGTCGCTCAGTTGTGTCCAACTCTTTGGGACCCCATGGATTGTAGCCTACCAGGATCCTCCATCCATGGGATTTTCCAGGCAAGAATACTGGAGTGGGTTGCCATTTCCTTCTCCAGGAGGTCTTCCCAACCCAGGGACTGAACCTGGGTCTCCCGCATTGTAGGCAGACGCTTTACTGTCTGAGCCACCAGGGAAACTGGCTATTTTGTGTCCCTGGTGGCTCAAGTGAATGGCTACTTGTTTCAGGGTTGGTTGTGAGCACAGAATGAGGCCCATTTCTTGGATACATACCTCCAATCCAACATCCACAAATTTCTTCTATGTATCAAAACTAAGTTCTAGATTTATTGGAAACACATGAGAGCGTTCCATACGACGTAACCCTTCTGAAACAACAAATACTCTGGAGACACTTGGGGCATTTTAGGGGAAAGAAAATGCTGGGGAAGTCTGGACTTCATGCTTTGGTAGACAAATGGAAGTTCAGGGTTGTTCAGTGTTAGGCCACTGATGTAATATTAGCAGCACCAAACTCCAGCAAGGCTGATCTCATACATTATTTACATTTTGGCTGCTTTGCCTCATCCCTCAAGAACAGGGAAGCCACGTTATCCACCTTTTTTTCTCCTGCAATAAGCAAGGTGACTGGCATGTAGGAGATGTTCAGCAGATGTACAATGAACAAATAGATGAATGAATGAATGAATGATGAAGGGGAACTGAGATGGCAGGTACTGGTGGGGAGGGGTGGAGAAGGAGAAAGCCAGGCAGAATTCACCATATGGGAAGGCACGTGTTCAGACCAAATAGTTGTGTGCTTTCCAATACTTTCAACTCTGTAAAGGCAGATGCTTCACATGTAAAATCATATGCCAACTTTGATCTTCCAAGATAGGTCTTTCTACATTATCAATAAAGGAAGTGCTTTCCAACCTGTTCTACCACTACAGAAACACAATGGACAGTCACGCACCAAAGAATGGAGGGTTTCATTGAATAAGTATGTTAAATAAAGGAGCTACCTGCATTATAGACAGTCTTCACTCAGGAAGAGGACAGCAATCATAGCCTAACATATGTCATCCACTGCAATGTCCAAATTGAGGTTAAAACCTAAGAAGCTGTTGTGTAAGATCAAAGTTGTTAAAATTCCAGAAAAGCAACTAAATTCTGAACTTGCCATTGACTCCATCCAGCAGCTAAAAAGATCATAATTACTATTTTGATAGCTGGTGGGAGCACTGAATTTTTTTTAAGAGATATGAGTTTGAGTCCTGACTCTGCCATCATTTGATTATATGAAACTGGACAAGTCATTTACCACTCAGAAATTCAGTATCCTCATCTATAAAAGGGAGGTAATAATAGTCAGATTACAGTGTTATTATAAACATTAAATAAATTATATATGTGAAGTAACCTTGTGATGTACTGAACATAACATAAAAATAAGTCATTTTGTAATATATTTTTGTTACTAGAATTATAATGAGATAAACCATTATACTTATGTACAACTTATTTACTTAATTTTTGTTACTGAAGAATGTAGCCAAGGAGAAACATTGAACTTTACACAGGTATGTATATTCTAGTCAACGTATTATATATGACAGTTCTTGAGGTGTTTTCTTTAAATGTCACTAATCAAAGTTATGGCAAATGAAGAAGTCCCTGGGGGAAACATGAAGACTACTAGAGTGAAGAGTAGTTTTATAATTTATTATCTTTCACATTTTGTTTTCCAAATCCACCTCAAAATGTTTGCTTCTTATGGTCATTCAGACTTTGTAAAATATGGCCAGAAGGAAAGACCCTTCCAGGCATGACAAGGTCAGAAACTATAAATATAAAGATGGATAGAGTTGATGACATAAAAATTCTAAATGTTAACAGAGCAAGAAACCAAGCAACAAAATTAATACAGTTGAAAGATTAAATACTGGGGTAAAATGCAGCATATGGAAAAGAGAAAGTAGTAAATTCCTGCATTTATAAAAATTTTAATTAAAGAATTTTAACAAGACAATGGAGAAAATGGTCAAATAGCATAGAAAGATAATTCATAAGAGAAGAAACACAAACAACCAATAAGCAAGAATGCCTAATTTGCCCAGTAATTAAAGGAGTGCAAACTAAAGCAAGATGCTATTTTTCACTTATCAGATGGGCGAAGGTTTAAAAGAATGCTAGTGCTCATTGCTGGTTAGGGTGTAGGAAGTGGGCACACTCAGTAACTGTTGGTGGGAATTAATTTTGGTACAACCTTTCTGGAAGGCAATTTGGCAAGGCCTATAAAAATCTAAAATATGCAAACTCTTTGACCCAACTCTTTCACATCAAGAAATCATGAGATAAACACACAGGATCTCTGTACAAAGTTATCACTCATGGAGTTATTACAGAAAATTGGAAGCAACTTAAATATCCAGGGGATTATTTTTAATAAATAATGGAACATATGTACGGCAGAATATCAAAAACAGTGATGTTGACCTAGTCATCAGTGTGAAAAGATGTCCATAACTAATAGATGAAACATACAACAGTAAAAATTATCAATCAGGTTACTGCCAATGGGTGGGATTATGGGTGATATTTATTTTCTGTAATTTCCTCAATTGATCTATTCATGTTTTTATATATCAAGCATGTAATAACTACTTTTTCATTAAAAGAGATAAAATCTACTTCCGAAATATCTTTTTTAAGTAATATAGCTATTCTCACGATACTTGTTTTGGGGCTTCCCTCGTTGTCCAGCTGGTAAACAATCCACCTGCAATTCAGGAGATCTATTCTCACAATACTCATTCTACATCACAATATTTTAAGTATAACTTTCTTTTTCTTAGTAGGTTTCAAATGAGATATATTTGAGACAATACAATATGCTCTCAGTGAAGTGAAGTGAAAGTCGCTTAGTCATGTCTGACTCTTTGCAACCCCATGGACCATACAGTTCATGCAATTCTCCAGGCCAAAATACTGGAGTGGGTAGCCTTTCTCTTCTCCAGGTGATCCTCCCAATCCAGGGATCAAACCCGGGTCTCCCACATTGCAGGCAGATTCTTTACCAGCTGAGGCACAAGGGAAGTCTGAGAATACTGGAGTGGGTAGCCTATCCCTTCTCCTGCAGATCTTCCCAACCCAGGAATCAAACCAGGGTCTCCTGCACTGCATGCAGATTCTTCACCAACTGAGCTATCAGGGAAGCCCAATGTGCTCTCAGATAGAACTTAATTTGCCTTACAATCTGATATGCTGACATAAAAGCTAAAGTAATGAATCATCCTCCTTCTCCAACCCTTCTCTAGGGATTATTGCTTGCTTTCCTACTTTTTTACTTCTAAGACAAATCACAGCTCCAAATCAAAGAACACAACTATATGGAATATGCTTTTCACACAACACTGCTGGTCCCTTCTCTGCCTTCTGCCTGCCTATCTCCAAGGTGACCACAGGCTCAGGTTTGGAGTTACTCAAAAATAGCAGTATAGTTCCACTTGAAAAAGCAGTCAGGTCAGTGGAAAATGTACTCAGGATGAAAGGGATTAGCTCATATAGCAAACAGAGCATATCATTTAAGCATTTGGGTTCTAGAATAAGACTACACAGATTTAAATTCTGACTTACTAGCTTTGTAATTTTGGCAAATTACTCTAAGGCTTCATTTCCCCATCTATAAAATGAGCACATGAATCTCTTCTTCATAGGATTATTATGAAACTAAAAAGAGAAATCACAACCAAAATACTTGGTGCCTAACAGGTAGTTAACACTCAGGAATGGTGGTCATTAACATTATCATCTGTCTTAAGTATCTGTTGTTGGGCAATTATTCTAGTTTCTGTAGCCAGGAATATGGGGGAGGCTTACCTGAGTCCTCTGGCTCTGGGTCTCTCACAAGACTACAGTCAAGGTGTCAGTTGGAACTACAGTCATCTCACAGGTAAATGGGGGAAGGATCCACTTTTACTGAATTGGCAGGATTCAGTTCCTCATGGGCTACTGGGTTTAAGGCTTTAGTTTCTCGGTGAGGTGGGTCTTCAGTTGTCAGAATATGGCAGCTTGCTTCATCAGAATGAGCGGGTCAGAGAGAAGATGGAGTTACAGCATGGGGGACTGTCACAGTTTTTGATTACTCAATCTTGGATGTGACTGCCTTTCCCTTTTGCCACATTCGGTCCCTTAGAAATAAGTCACTGGTTCAGCCTACACACAAGGGGAAGTGATTGTACAGGGGAGTAAATAACAAGGAGACAGGGAGAAGGCAATGGCACCCCACTCCCGTACTCTTGCCTGGAGAATCCCATGGACGGAGGAGCCTGGTGGGCTGCAGTCCAAGGGATCGTGAAGAGTCGGACAGGACTGAGCAACTTCACTTTCACTTTTCGCTCTCATGGTTTGGAGAAGGAAATGGCAACCCACTCCAGTGTTCTTGCCTGGAGAATCCCGGGGACGGAAGAGCCTGGTGGGCTGCCATCTTTGGGGTCGCACAGAGTCGGACACGACTGAAGTGACTTAGCAGCAGCAGCAGCAGCAGCAGAGATCAATAGGGCCATTTCAGAAAATGCCTACCACATCATTGTACAAGCTTTTCCAGGAAAATACTAACTTCTGAGATCTATATTGTGTGACTTCTGTAAACTTCTGTAAACCCAGATGAACTGCAAAGTGTCCAACCTGAGTAAATGGATCAAACGTAGAACTATTATCTATGTTTAAGCGAGTTCCCACAGTGAAGGAAAGGTGGGTGCTATAGAGATCCTCTTTGGTATTTTTGTTACAAAAACAATGGGAATTTTGTTTGTTTGCCTGTTTGTTTTCCAAATATAACCCAACTCTCCACCCTGTAAGATCCTCTGTAACCAGTTTTTAAACATATTAGATACTACCTCACCAATTGAGATCATTTTCTTCTTAGTGAAAAAACTGGTGGCCCCACATTCAGGATCCACTTAAATTACAGTCTGCCTCTTACTGTCTTCTGGTTTCTAATGGTTCTGGGGCTTTTTTAATCATCATAATATGCCCCAGGCTGGGTGTACTCCCATTTTCTTCAGTCCTCAAAGCACCAGAATGATTTTCTTTGATTGGATTCAAAGAGCAACTTAGTTTTCTGTGAATCTTTTGATTCTCTTTCCAGATTATGTTTGGAAAGATTATATTTGATTCTCTTTCCAGAAAAAAATTCACAACTTTTTTTTTTTTAAAGCAATTCTCTCCCTAAAAAGAATTCCATCTTCTGAATAAAGCAGCCAGTTTGTTAAATTGTGTAATGTCTCACTACACAAATCATAGTTCATTATTAAACTAATATTCAAAGGTTATCAGCTGACTTTACCACAGAAACTCTGAAGGCCAGAAGGGAGTGTCATGATACCTTTAAAGTGATTTAAAAAAAAAAAGGTTAAAAAAACTACAAACAAAAATACTCTACCTGGCATGGCTTTCATTCAGATTAGATAGATCAAAAGTTTTACAAATGAGCAAAAGCTAAAAAAGTTCAGCACCACCAAGCCAGCTTTACAAGAAATGTTAAAGGAATTTCTCTACATGAAAAAGAAAAAGCCACAACTAGAATCATGAAAATTACAGAAAGAAGCAGCTCATTGGTAAAGGCAAAGATACATGAAAGGTAATAAGGTAAACATGTATGGCTATACATAAAGTTAGTAGGAAGATTAAAACAACAGTAGTAAAATCACCTGTATCTTCAATAAGTAGTTAAGGGATACACAAAACAAAGATGAAAAATATGATGTAAAGACTAGTAATCTTGGGAGGAGAGGAGTAAAACTGCAGCGTTGTTAAACTGTGTTCAAAATTTAAAAATCAGCAACTTAAAATAGTCTCTCTCCCTCTCTTTCTCTCTTTATATATATATCCATATATATATAGGGACTACTATTTTTAAAATGTCATGGTAACCAAAAGCCAAAAATCTTTAAGAGATACACCAAAAAAAGAGAAAGAAATTCAAGCATAATACTAAAGACAGCTAAAAAAGAGGAAGAAAGAAACAAAAAAGAATTATAAATAAACCTAAAAACAATTTACAAAATGTCAGTAAGTTTATATCTATTAATAATTTCTTAAACAACATGGGTGGGCCTGGAATGTACTATGCTTAGTGAAATATGTCAGATTGCTGCTAAGTCGCTTCAGTCATGTCCGACCCTGTGCGACCCCATAGATGGCAGCCCACCAGGCTCCCCTGTCCCTGGGATTCTCCAGGCAAGAACACTGGAGTGGGTTGCCATTTCCTTCTCCAAAGCATGAAAGTGAAAAGTGAAAGTGAAGTCACTCTTTGCGACCCCATGGACTGCAGCCTTCCAGGCTCCTCCGCCCATGGGATTTTCCAGGCAAGAGCACTGGAGTGGGGTGCCATTGCCTTCTCTGAGTATGTCAGACAGAGAAAGACAAATACAGTATGTTATCACTTATATGCGGAATCTACAAATAAAACAAACAAATATAATAAAATAGAAACAGACTCACCCATATAGAGAACTAGCAGTTATCAAATGCAGAGGTGGAAGGAAAGGGAGGCAAAATAGGGGTAGATACAAATTACTACTACTATTACAAATTAATAGATACAAACAACTCTGTATAAAATAAATGAGCTACAAGGATATACTTTACAGTGCAGGCAACATAGTCAATATTTTAGAATCAGTACAACTTTAGAATTTTATGGCTTTCAAGAATAGGCAAAACAAGCCCATGGAGATGAAAATAAGAATAAATGTTATCATAAGCTGGGGAGGTTGGGTAGGAACTTTCTGGGGTGCTAAAAATGTTTTATATCTTAATCCAGTGATGACCAGGCTTCCCTTGTAGCTCAGTTGGTAAAGAACCTGCCTGCAATGCAGGAGACCCAGGTTCGATTTCTGGGTTGGGAAGATCCCCTGGAGAAGGAAATGGCAACCCACTCCAGTATTCTTGCCTGGAGAATCCCATGGACAGAGGAGCCTGGCGGGCTATAGTCCATGGGATCACAAGAGTTGGACACAACTTAGCGACTAAACCACCACCACCAGTGATGGCCACATGGGTAAAAAGTATGTAAAAAGTCTTTGAGATGTACACTGTAAGTGCCTGCCATTTATAATACAGAAATTATATTTCAATGTGGGCTGAAAATGGAAAAAATATTGTAAATGTCTTTCAAAATTGAAAATAATTTTTCTAGTTAGAATTTCCCACTCTACTTACATGGTAGCAGTTTAGTTGCTAAGTCATATCTGACTCTTTGAGATCCCATGGACTGTAGCCCACCAGACTCCTCTGTTCATGGGATTTCCCAGGCAAGAATATGGAGTGGGTTGCCATTTCCTTCTCCAAGGAATCTTCCTGAACCAGGGATCGAACCTAGATTTCTTACATTGCAGGTGGTCTCCTGCATTGTAGGTGGATTCTTTACCAGTTGAGCCACCAAGGAAGCCCTACTTTCATAGAACCCTCCAAAACACTTCCAACATTCTACCATGTCCTGTTTAGATAAGTATATCCTCCCACCTATCCCTCAAAAGTCACCTATTCATCTGTTATTTGTGGAGCATTCACTATATCCTCCAAAGAGCAGAATTGTATTTGTGGAGCCACAGATGGGAAAACAACCAGTTTATCCCTAGAGTGCACCTGCCTCATGACAGACTAGAGGCCTGGGCTTCTGAGTGAAACACAGGAGAGTCAACTCTCAGTCATATATACAGGTGTCTGATTGAACTAGAAATTCAGGGGAGGGCATCTCACCTACAGACAGGTGAGTGAGTATGGAGACAGGAGTGCCTTGCCCCCATTTAATCTCCTGTCCTTTTTGTAATGAACCTGTCTGACAGAAGATGTGGTGAAGCATTGGAAGAGGGGGATTCATCTTGACAAACTAAAGGTTGCCAAACCACCTTCAAACGTGTTGAGACAGTTCAATAGGAATCATTTCTTCCCTTCAGAGTACAAAAGAACTGATGCCTCTAAGGTGGGTTGTCAAGTTGAGGGTGGGTTGTCAAGTTGAGGGTGGGGTCAGAGCCCGTGTTGTAGATACAGGGAGAAAGGTTAGAATGATGGGTTTTCCAAGCTCAGCACATGGGAACATGGGGTAGGGAGGGAGCTTGGTAAGTTTCCAGAGTCTGCACCAGCTGAGGGTTTCTGGTACCATTGTCTTCAAGGAAATTCTAAATACCTTCCAAGTTCCCTATTCTATGAAACAGAATTAGATCCATGCTTTGTTGCCAAAGGCACAATCAGCCTGTCATTGGTGTTCACCAAGGACAGTAGAAACAATATCCAAAGCAGCCAACAACCTAAGTTTCTTCAGGAATTTTAGGCCTCAATGGAGAGAAGCAGTGTTATGTATAAAATTTGGGTGAATCCCACTGTATTGTTCCCTGTTCATTGTCTCATTATCCTCAGCTTCTAAAGATGATGATATCTTCTCTTACCTCAAACATTTATAACCTTTCACCAAGAAATACCAGATTTTAAAAATATGTATTTTGGTCATTTTTACAACTATATATTTTTCTATTTAAGACTTTTAGGAGAAAACACACACACATTTCCATCAGCTTACAGCACAAACCCTTAAAAGAATGTATGTAGAATATCCTAGAGTTTGTTAAAAAGAAAGAGAGAGAAATTATATTAAATACATATCAATTTTAAATAAACATTAATTTCTTTAAAATAGTAACTAGGAAGATACTTATTCCAATGAAACCTCCTCTTTGAAACTATCTCTACAGCTACTTCATTAGCGCCCTGTAACACAGTGATTAAAAGATGCTTACTCCTTGGAAGAAAGGTTATGACCAACCTAGAAAGCATATTGAAAAGCAGAGACATTACTTTGCCAACAAAGGTCCATCTAGTCAAGGCTATGGTTTTTCCAGTGGTCATGTATGTATGTGAGAGTTGGACTATGAAGAAAGCTGAGCGCAGAAGAATTGATGCTTTTGAACTGTGGTGCTAGAGAAGACTCTTGAGAGTCCCTTGGACTGCAAGAAGATCCAACCAATTCATTCTAAAGAAGATCAGCCCTGGGTGTTCTTTGGAAGGAATGATGCTAAAGCTGAAGCTCCAGTACTTTGGCCACCTCATGAGAAGAGTTGACTCATTGGAAAAGACTCTGATGCTGGGAGAGATTGAGGGCAGGAGGAAAAGAGGACGACAGAAGATAAGATGGCTGGATGGCATCACTGACTTGATGGACGTGAGTTTGATTGAACTCTGGGAGTTGGTGATGGACAGGGAGGCCTGGCGAGCTGCAATTCATGGGGTCACAAAGAGTTGGACACGACTGAGCAACTGAACTGAACTGAACTGAACACAGTGATAGATAAAATAAAATTCATTATTTTATAATTACAACTTTTTTCAGTTAAGAAAGATGTTGGCTCAACTTACAATCAAAACCAAAACCACCATTAAAAAGCATGATTAAAAAAAATACCTGCAATTCAAAAGTGTAATTTTTTTTTAAGTGTGGTAAGCAATGGTGGCATTACAGAAATGTGTGACAAGCCTCCCATGCAATGCTTTAATGGAGACAACAGTCATTTTTTATAATAAGACTTTTTTTGTGAAATATCTTTTTAAAAAAGAGGGAATTCCACGGTGGTCTAGGGTTCAATCTCTGGGCAGGGAACTAAGATCCCAGAAGCAGTGCTGTGCAGCCAAAAAAAGAAAAAGAAACAGAAACCCACATAATTTTCAATCTCATTATAATGTCATCATAATTCTTTCAGTTGAGTATACTCACACGTTTGTACCATATATCATCACATTTTGAATAAATCCTTTTTATTTTTTAAAAGATAATTTGTAAATTTTTCCTATTAGTAAGTTAACATAAATTAATAGAAGAAATCAGAAAACTTAGACAAGTATAAAGAAGAAAGTACAACAACTTATGGTCCCACCAGTAAGATTAATTATATTAAAACAAGTTTTATATATTACCTTAAAAAGGTTAGAATGAAGTTGAGATGGCCTGGATGGTTGAGAAATAACATTCAGGAAAATTTGGATTTATCTTGTAGAAACTGAATACTGGGAGAGAAAATCAAGTTACAGCATTTTGTCTGCAAGTCAGATCTCAAGTTACCAATGCCAGACATGTGAGTGCCTTTGGCATTAAGGATTCTTAGCATATCATCTGAGAAGCAGTGCCTTTCCTAGCTGAGAAAAGTCATGTCCCACAGAACAGAGGAAGTCAGGGGCTGTTTGTCTTTCCAGGCAAGTTGGCCTGAGTAAAACGGAACAGGAGGTGTTATCAGCCTTGCCCTCTGAACTGTAGAATAGGGCCACTGAAAACTTCCATCCACTGCATGTGTGAATGCATGCTAAGTCATCTCAGTCATGTCCAACTCTTTGCAACCCGATAAACTGTACCCTGCCAGGCTCCTCGTCCATGGGATTCTCCAGGCAATACTGGAGTGGGTTGTCATACCTTCCTCCAGGGGATCTTCCAACACAGGGATCGAACCCATTCTTTAATGTTTCCTGCATTCCAGGCAGGTTCGTTACCACTAGAGCCACCTGGAAGCCCTTTCAACCACCGTGTAATGTAGTGTCAGCTGCTCAGTCATGTCCAACTCTTTGCGACCACATGGACCATAGCCCATTAGGCTCCTCTGTCCATGGGATTCTCCAGGCATGAAGAGTGGGTCGCCATTTCCTTCTCCACAGGATCTTCCCAACCCAGGGATCAAACCCTGGTCTTCTGCGTAGCAGGCAGTTTCTTTATTATCTGAGCTACAGGGAAGTCCAACCACTAGCTGTGGCCAAATCTTGCCAACACTTCAGACAAAAAAAAAAAAGAAAAGAAACCTACTCTTCTTAAGGGCACCAAAGTTCACCTGTGAAGGCCAAGGTAAAGAAGAAAGCATTCTTGACAAATACCTTCCAGGGTCCTGGAGTCCAAACCTATGTTTACTCACTAATGATTGCACTTGTGAGCCAACAAAGTTTCATGCACCCCCCTGCAACTCCCTGCATGCCCTTGGCCATAGTGATGCTTCTCCCCTGTGTCTCGGTCACTGAGCTGGGTGGACCTGGAGCAGAAAAGGGACCAGTCTGGGCTGGAGAGGCAAGTTTAGGAGATATTAGCATATACTATGGACTGAAGTAATAGACTGAATTATATCCTCAAGGAAGAGCACATAGAGAAAGAAGAGGAAAAGACCAAGACAGAGATCTGAGGAATCCTTAAAGTCTGGCAGGACATGGTGGCTGCCAGAATGTAGGGGACAAGGAACAGGGGCATGCAGAATGTGGTACTTGTTTGAATGCATACTCTGTTATCATCATTTGTTATAAAGTCCTTTATTTTAAGTATCTCAGTGTAAAGACTTCGTCCTGTTTATCTTTGGGCCTTTCTTAGAACCCAGCAGGTGCTCAATTGATATCCACAGAAGAGAGAGTAGAAGAAAGAGGAGAGAGAAGGAGAAAATGGCAGAGATGGGATGGGAACTAGAAAGATAGGAAGGAGGAAAGCAAAGAGGTAATACTTCCACAGTAGTCCACGTCCACCTTGCCATGATAAACTTAGAATGTTGGTTCCGAGTGTAATTTAGGCACCAATTAAAGAGACAGAGCAAGAAGGCTGGATACAGAACATCTGAATGCATGTCCTGCAGAGATACTGTTGCAGAACTCAAGACCAGCTCCAAGGAACGAGCCTCCAGAACAAAGATGAGGAGCCCTGCTCTCACTCAGTAAGTACTGCAGTGTTTCTAGACCTGTAAGAGAAAATAGTGTAACTTCAGCAAGGTTGCTGAAGGCTTCTTTATTGGTTCCTTGGGCTGTTTAAAGACAAAGCAGTAAAACAGATCTGAGGAACTCAGTTGGCCCAATACACGGCAGAGAAGACTTAGTAGCAGCCACATAATGTGTGTTTATAATAACCTGTTCACACTGGTGCACTGGCTTTCAGGAGATAAGACTATGAGGTGGAAAAAGGAGTGGGCAGAGTGGCTCTGGTTCCCGTGGCATTCATACTGCACCAATGGTGGGGTCCCCACAATGATGCCAAATGATAGTTCCCCAAATGACCATGGTCTGCAGCTTTTAAACACACCTGCTTATTTTCTCCCAACAAAAGATTCTCTCCATTTGACTTTGTAGGTCCTTGAAGCTAATAAATTATGAAACTGCTTGCCTAGAAAAATATTTTTTATGGAAAGAATCAATTGTAATCTAGAGGAAACACTCACTGTCTGAATTCCAACAAACCTGTTCCATGATATGGTTGAGTTCTTGCACTCTGTGCAAAGCCAAGAGACATACCACGAATAGAAACAGTTCAAGGCCCTTGGTCCAGCACTCCTGCTCTGTACTGCAAATTCAGCCCTCTGATAGGAAGGTGGGGTGAGAGACAGGGAGGGTCAGAAAAATCTTTTTATCTGACCATACTTGAAACTTTTTGTTTAGTCTGGAGAAACCCAAACGATACAGTTCTTAAGATTCTGTACTTTTTCACTTGCTGTTTGTGTATGCTACATGCACCAAAAAAAAAAAAAAAAAACTGTCCAATTACAAAACACATTTCTAGAGCAATTTAAAGTTGACTTGCTAAATAATGAATTACAACAATGTACTGCTTTTCGGTAGTTCCTTTCGAACACAACATTTAGTCTCTGGATACTTACAGGAATTTCCTTGACAACACAGATAATACCCCATTTTTCAAATTTAAAAAAATTTGATAAACAGTCCAGAATAAGCTTATTCTTTCTGACAGAGTCCTCATTACCTGTCCAATTTTCCCCTCCAATTTTCATTCCGTTCCTCCCCACTCCTAAGAAGGGCACTAGACACCACTCATTTCTTTGCAGCATTCACATACATACAAGCATAAATGCCCATGGCATTCACCAAATTTTCTTATTTTCTACAGTCTTGATGCTCTGGTATTTGGGGCGTTGATCCTGGAGAGACTGCTCCTTCTAGTGCTAGCCACCTCCCAAAGACAGCAAATGACTAGCCAACCAGTTCAGAGTCGACACCCTTAAGCATCTCCTTTATCAAATTCTCACACGCCAAGCCAATATTTCCCCTTGCCCTAAATCACGCCAGGGCTAGATATCAGAAATCTAGGGACCAACCACTCTTACAGCCCAGAATCTACCTAAATTATCCAAATTATTCAATGTACCTTCCCTGCCTCATTCATTCCTCCCCACGCCCCACCCCCAAAAAACCCAGTAACGGCTCCGGCCATGCTCTGCCCTGCCCTCTCTGCCTCCTGATTCATCCTGCTTCCTGTGGCCCTGCATGGCCGGCCTGCTGTGCTGCGTCTCATGTTCCCACAGATCTGAAAGTACAAAACTCTCTCTTCGTGACAATCATTTGTGTCTGTGTGTCTTACCATACCTGATTTGAACAAACTCCAGGTACATTTTTAAGACACCCACTTTCTGAGAAAACCCAATAATCTCGGTGCTTTAGAATTCACTCACTTTTACTAGGTCATCTAAGAAATAGAAGGATAAGGATGAAAAATTCTAGTCCAAGGATCTAATCCCTAGAGCAGAAGGTATCTTCTAAGTCTTAAATTTCATTCTATCTGACAATAAGAACACTTACTTTGAGTACTAGGCATATGGACCTAGTTGTGTTTTTATGAAACTATGTAACAGGTACACATGTATTTATGAGCCTCCCCAAACCAGGCGTAATAACTCACACATTTTTGCTTCTGTTATTGCTCCTAACACTTGGAAAGATCAGAAGGCATAAACAATACTGATAGTGATTAAGACCTGGTCACTGAAGTTAGAGTTTGGCTCTGTCACTACCTTGAGCAACGTATTACTCAAGGCTCAATTTCCTCAACTGTAAAATGAGCATAATGACATGAAATACCTCGTGGAGAGGCTAAATATTTAAATGAGAATATATGTAATAAATTTAGCAAAATTCCTAGAAAACAATATGCCTTCAATAAATATTTTCTACTAACATCGCTGTAATGGGTGCTTTAGTGTGATAGTTAAATGGCTTTTAGGACAGTCTTTTCTTGTTATGGTAAAATAGCTTGTACCTATCCATCAGTTTAGTCAGAAAAAAAAAAAAAAAAAAACAGAAAGGGAACATTTATTAAGTACCCTATGAAAGCCAGACTCTGAGCTAGACCTTTTGCATTATTACTTTTATCTCATCCTCACAACAACACTATGAAGTAATATCATATCTGCCTTACAGATGAGGTGACTGAGGCTCAGAAACACCAGTATCCTCAAATTAACCTAGCTTGTAAGTAGCAGAGTCAGGATTTGGACAAAATTCTGCCCAGCTCACAAGCCTACTGATCCTTGTTGCTTCTTGAGTGGAACTTGAATCCAGCATCCTTGGGAAGTTCAACTATTTTAGGCATTCCTGGGAACTGGTAGAAAGCAAAGATGACACAGTGATATGCTCCTTAGCAAAGAGAAAATATTCAAGATCGCCACTGCAAACCAAGAACACAGAATAGAGATACAAGCACGGAGAGAAAACATAAAAAGACAGAAGGAGATGAAATAAGAACTGATGGAATTTTTTTTTCTATTAAAAATGTTTTTTTTTAAACTTTATTTTGCATTACAATACTGTATTGGTTTTGCCATACATTGACATGAATCTGCCACAGGTGTACATGAGTTCCCAATCCTGAACCCCCCTCCCACCTCCCACCCCCTGAACTGACGGAATTTAGAAAAGAAGTAGAAGAAAAACATTCTAGCATCACAAAAAAACGGGCTTCCCTGGTAGCTCAGATGGTAAAGACTCTGCCTGGAATGCAGGAGACCCAGGTTTGATCCTTGGATCAGGAAGATTCCCTGGAGAAGGAAATGGCTACCTGTTCCAGTATTCTTGCCTGGAGAATTCCATGGACTGAGGAGCCTGGCTGGCTGCAATCTATAGGGTTGCACAAAGTCGGACCCAAATGAAGTGACTTAGCATGCACACACACACATGGTAAGAAAACTGAGTAAAACAGCATATTGGAAATAAGCAGATTTTTTTTTAAGTTTAAAAAAGAAAAAAAAAAAGATGATGAATATGAAAGAGACTAAGTTAGAAAGTTCAGTTCAATTCAGTCGCTCAGTCGTATCCGACTCTTTGCGACCCCATGAATCGCAGTATGCCAGGCCTCCCTGTCCATCACCACCTCCCGGAGTTGGCATCACTCAGACTCACATCCATCGAGTCCGTGATGCCATCCAGCCATCTCATCCTCTGTCGTCCCCTTATCCTCCTGCCCCCGATCCCTCCCAGCATCAGAGTCTTTTCCAATGAGTCAACTCTTCACATGAGGTGGCCAAAGTACTGGAGTTTCAGCTTTAGCATCATTCCTTCCAAATAAATCCCAGGGTTGATCTCCTTCAGAATGGACTGGTTGAGCAAAATTGGGATCCCTGAAGAAGAGGACCCAATAATAATGAAACAGTAAAATATTTCAAGATACAATTCAAAGTGACTTCTGCTCAGATGGCAGCCCCTGAAGGATGAGGAGGTCCTTCTCTAGAGTTAAATCCAACAAAATTCTTTAAATCCAGCTCTACCAGCCAATCCAAGGAGTGTAACATTTTGAATAACAAAATTGATTATTTTCAATAATAATGAAACAGTAAAATATTTCAAGATACAATTCAAAGTGACTTCTGCTCAGATGGCAGCCCCTGAAGGATGAGGAGGTCCTTCTCTAGAGTTAAATCCAACAAAATTCTTTAAATCCAGCTCTACCAGCCAATCCAAGGAGTGTAACATTTTGAATAACAAAATTGATTATTTGTTTATAAAAGCTATATATTTTCCTCCAAAGAGGAATTACTTAAATTTACAAATTGAAAGATATATCTTGTCCCTAGGGGGGAAAAAAAAAAAACACAGCACAACTGTTTGGCCACAAAATTTTTTTTAAAGAATCATTTCAGCATCCTGGAAAAACAAAACAACCATCAAGTCACCTAACAGAGGTGGAAAAAAAATCAGTGCTAGAAAACAGAAAAGCAAAGCCCAAAAAGTCCTCAGGAATATAAAGTGTGACCTAAGAATTTCATTATTGGCCAACAGAAGTGTAAAATCAATGGGTAAATTTTTCTGAGAATGTAAGAGGTCAGTGGCCATAGCTTTTCATTTGTGAAAGCTACAAGAAACAAATATTATCCAACCAAAAGAATAAAACGTCCTCATTAAAGAATGACTGGTTGTTTTGTGTATTTCATCCAATTAACTGGAAGGAGAACAGCTAGAACAAATGTGGGTATTTATTTATACAGTGGAAGGTACAAATCTGGAGCATGTGTATATAATTAATAATAGTTTTTTAATTTTTATTTTTACTTAATATTTTTAAGGTGAAGAAAAGAAGATGTGTGATAATGACTCAACACTGAGTTTTGCCCTTTCTGTCTCGAGTTAAAGACCCCAACCCAGAATCCAAGGGGTGGACCCTGGAAGCCAGTACCTGAGGAGGGCACTGTAGGCAGCTCTGCCCCAGCAGACTTCGGTAAGGCAAGAGAACTGTGGGTGGAGGGGCCTCAGTGAGGGAATGTTGAGGAACTTTTGACAGGGTCCCATGAGAGTGTCACTATTTGGACAGTTGCTGTCTTAGGTTATTTCCCGAGAAGCAGACCCTGAAATGTGGGTTCCTGTGGAAGTATGTGATTTATCAAAGAGTGCATCAGAGAATCTGCTAAGAGGGTGGGGGAAACCTGACCAGGAAGGAGAAGGGAAGGGACTATGAGATTTCAGGCATAGTCCCAGTATCCCAAGCTAATCCCACTGGGGGCTCTAGAATATAAATTATCTCTCAGAGTTTGTCTGTTTCGCAACAAGGGGGCTAAGCTTTCATTATTCTGTTCCATTCAGTCGTTGGCCTTCAGGGAAATGTGCTGGTTCAGTCCCTCAGTTGTGTCCAACTCTTGTGACCCCATGGACTGTATGTAGGTAGCCCACCTGGCTCCTCTGTCCATGGGATTTTCCAGGCAAGGCTACTGGAGTGGTTTGCCACTTCCTTCTCCAGGGGATCTTCCCAACCCAGGGATCAAACCCAGGTTTTCTGCACTGCAGGCAGANTGTCCAACTCTTGCGACCCCATGGACTGTATGTAGGTAGCCCACCTGGCTCCTCTGTCCATGGGATTTTCCAGGCAAGGCTACTGGAGTGGTTTGCCACTTCCTTCTCCAGGGGATCTTCCCAACCCAGGGATCAAACCCAGGTTTTCTGCACTGCAGGCAGACTCTTTATCAACTGAGCTACCAGGGAAGCTCCACTCAGGGAAAGCGGGATGATATAAACCCCCAGTCTCCCAGGCACACCCACTTCTCTACATCTGCAGGTGAAGAGGCTACAGCCCAAACGTGCTCCTTAAAGGAAAGGTGTAATCCACCCAGTCCACCACTCCTGGAAGAGCCAGAGGTCACAAGGTGAGCGTGGGGGAGCGGCAGAAGAGCAAGGCTAGGAGCTGGTGGAAGGCAGACGACACCCCTGGGAACATCTGAGCCACAGCCAGGCCCCAGCTGGAGAAGGGGAGATGCTTGCATTGGTAACAGAGACTGATGTTTTGATTCCATATTAGTCCAGACTTTTTAGTAAAAGTGAAGCCGTCTGTTAACACCAGAAAGTGACAAGAAAAATACGGATCTACCAGAGAATTCATCTGTGGGCAGGCAAGAAAACAGGAGAGTAAATTTCAGGAGCCAGGGAATGAGCAGAAATAAAGTTACTGCTTATACCCTACAAACTCTAACTCATTCACCAAACTGCTTACAAACATAGGCTAGTCACCCTATAAATATGCTTATATTCACATAGATGATCTCAGTAAAGACATGTAACAAATCAGTAATAACAGCAGTTGCCCCAGGGGAAGGAACCAGGTGACTTTGGGGCAGAGGAGTGAAGGAAAACTCAATTTATGCTTTTGAATTCTGACTATAAACACATATTTTTAAAAAATAAAACCACTTCCATTTAAAATCTTTTGAGTGTGGAAAATAAAGCAAATAGAAAATTAAATAGGAAGGTAAGCTGGAGTCACGCAAGAGTTAGTTTGCAAAACATATAAGATAAATCTTACCAAGTTGCTGTAGAACAGGAGACAAATCTGGCTCTGGGTTCTTGGCTACCAATGTGAAAAAAGTAACACCACTATTCCCAGCATCTATCAGATGAAAACAAACCACTTGCTCAAGAAAAACAAAGCTATTCCTAGAAGTAAGATTAGAATTAAATTTTTCCTATAAGTCTTCTCTTTTGGATCCTAAAAAGGAATGAACAAATTTTCACTAACCTCAATATTATAAACACAGAGGCAAAATTAATAGACTTGCTAATTTCATGATATTTGTTAGTATTGGTAACAAGAGCAGAAGGTGATGTTGACCAAGATTATTATTGGCTTCATAGGTGAAGTAATGAAATCACAGCAATTATTTGGCTTTAGTAGGAGAGATGGGAAGAAAATTAAGGGGGCTAACAGCACTGAGTCATTAGGCTGCTGCTGCTTGAAATTCATTTAATCTTCTGAGTCAGATGCAACCAACTGTGCACCGAGGATTAAATATCACCACTGTTTGTCTTCAGATAGTATGTGAGTTTGGAGGCATATTCAGTATGTAATAAATGAATGGTACGAATGCAACACATGAATGATGCAGAATGTCCACCCATTTTTCAGTGCAATACAAAGCAAATGTGAATCACCATTACACAACCTATTAGAGTGGATGAAAAAAGAAAGAATGACCATACCAAGGTTGTGGAGCAACTGGAACTCTCATACCTTGCTGGTGAGAATGTAAAGTGGTGCAACCACTCCAGAAATTAGTTTGACCTTTTCCTTAAAAGCTATACATACATTTATTTATGATCTAGCCATTCCTAAGTATTTTGCCTAAGAGAAGAGGAAAACTAATCATACAAGACTTAGACACAAATAGTAGCAGCTTTATCTGTAATAGCCCAAAACAGGGAGGAACGCAGATGTCAAAACAACAGCTGAATGGATAAACAAATTGCCTTAGAGCCACAGTCGAGTCCTACTTAACAATAAGAAGAAATGAACTATTGACACAATGTCGGTGGTTAGGTGGTTCTTATGTAGAAGGCACTTTATACTGTTTCATTTTAGCCTCACAGGCACTCTACAAGGTAAACTATTCTCTTTCTAGAGCTGAGAAAAATGGAAGCTTAGAGAAGGAAAGCAGTTCAGTGGGGTCACTCAGCTGATGAGTGGCCAGAGACAGCACACAGACCAAGCCAGCCTGATGGAAAGTCCTCATACACACTTTGCTCAACAGGAAGTACTTTGGGTTCCTTGGACCCCACAGGCTCTTTGAGATGAGGCAGTACCATTCAGGAAATGACCTCCTAAAACAAGAAGGGGTCCAGAGAAGGAAAAACAAATTGTTTTTTTTCAAATGATACCCAGGTGACTCACCGTTTCTTGTCACTCTGCTCCAAATCTTCATGTCTTAATCTTGATATATCAGATCTAGGGACCCATTGGAGTGCTCCCCAGGGAGGCTGCCCTTTTGTCTCAAGGCACAGGTCTGTACAAGCAGCAGCTCCACCTGGGCACCTATTACCAGAGCAAGCTACAATTTTATATTCTCTTACTGTTTACTTCTGCCTTAATTACAGGGTGGGGGAAAAGAGCGCCTAAGGTTTGCCAAAAACTTGGGTGATTTTTTCAAGTTCCTTCCTTTCTTTCTAGTTGTTCGAGTCTGTTGGGAAAGGCAAGAAGAACACTTTTGGAACTGAACTTGCTGATGAGTTGCCAGGGTTTAGAGATCTCTGCAAAGGTCGTTGTTTTCTGTAAAGGTCATTGTCTTTTCATGAAAACCCCGGCAAGCATGCCAATGCAGGAAAGCCACCAGCTTGCCAAATGTTCAGTGTCCCAGTCACCTGCTCTTCCTGCCCTAGGAAGGATGTGGACGATCTCTGGAGTAAAGGCATCAGATCAGTTTTGTTCCTTTCTTGCTCTTAAATCAGCTGCAAAATGCACAAACAAAGCACACACAGGACTTTCTCAGAACCCTGTGCCGCTGCCTCGTTAAACGCCAGCAGCTGCTGGGTGTTGCACAGAGCACATAAGCAGTATGACATTCGTGGCCATTCACATCCTGAGCCTGGATCATTGTGCTCTCAACGGAATTTCGGAGGTTTCAAGCCCCAAAGGCTATCCCACCAGTGAAAACACGGACAGGCGGGTGAGGTCCAGGCAGGGGGTCCTGGGTAGGGTGGGAGCGTGCACAGCAGAAGTGGCCAGAAGAATCAAGCAGCCCAATCACGAGTTACTTGCTCTTTGGAAAAGCGACTCTGCTGACAAGAGAATTAGGGCAGGATGATTTTGGCAAGCCGCGTGTTGTGTTAGCTGCACAAACTTTTTCTTTCCTCTTCGGCAGCCTCTTAATAATTGGGTGGGAGCTTCTTTTCACATGTTGTGAAGAGACAATTCCTGTCAGATGTTTTTCAGAGGGGTTTCCACCTTATGTTTGCCAAGCACACACAACTCCAGATGCAAATCTGAGTCTATTCAGTTTGAGAAGATTAGAGTTCGCAGGCATTGGCAGGGTTTTTACTTTCCTGCTGGCCTCATAGTTTCTCACGTAAAGTGAATTTTTACTCTACAGCAGGTCTTAATGCAAACTACAAGGGAGAGGAAAGGATCCAGGGAGTCACAGGGGAAACTGGCACCTCACTGGAAGCTGCCAGACCACGTGAGAGTGTCCTGATGGGAGTCATTTCCCTTCCCCCAGTAGGTGCCTCTATTTCACCTCCTTATGGGCAGATACTAACTTCCATTCCCATATGGGGCTTGTTGGAGGAAATTATTTCAATTACTTCCCTTCCATCTTCCTGCCTGTTCCAATAACCTCTATGTCTCACTATTGCAACTGCAATAATTCAGACAAGAATTATTCAGACAAGTGGTGCTGGGACAGGTGGTAACAGTGGAGGCGGCAAGAGGAGGAAGTTTCTAGATATGAGTAGAGAAAGTTGCAGGATTTGCTGATGGACTGGGTTGGCTGAATGCTCTCAGTCTTGAAACTTCTGGTAAAGGGATGGTCCCAGCAGTGAGTTCAGAGAGGCATAGGACTGAGCTGTGCATGCTCAGCCATATCCGACTCTTTGCAACCCCATGAACTGTAGCCTGCCAGGCTCCTCTGTCCACAGAATTTTCCAGGCAAGAATACTGGAGTAGGTGTCATTTCCTACTCCAGGGGACCTTCCCGACCCAGGGATCAAACCTGCATCTCTGGCGTCTCCCCCACTGGCAGGAGGATTCTTTACCACCGCATCACCTGGTCAGGTTCAGAGAAGTATAAATGCACCTTAAATTCTGGCACTTGGGCAAGGAGCAGAAATCCCATTTATTGAGTACCTGCTAAGTGCCAGGTGTGACCTTACATACTTTTCACAGAGATTTCCTCCTCACAAGTCTTCTCAGTAGGTTTGACTATTTCCACCCCTATAGAACCTGTGTCTGACCCTAGAGGCTGTCACCCCGAGCCCCTTACAAGGGACAGCCCCAGGGGGGTACACAGTAGTGACTCCGTGAGGATCCATAGGCTCACCAAGGGCAGGCATCATAGCGAGGGGGCCTGACACCTTCCCTATTGTTCAGCTTTTCAGCAGAGCTCCAGGGTGGAGCTGCAAGACCTGGGTCTGACCCTGCACTGAGCTTCCTCAATGGGATGCAGGATGCAACTGCTGGGGCTACAGCTGCCAGAGGCAGGAAAAGCAAGCAGGGAAAGGCAGGCAATCCTGTTGACCCTTCCAAACCCCGGATCCAGCTTTCCCATGCTGACAGGGAGGGCACCATTGGGGCATGGCTGGCAGCCCCCGTAGGCAAAGCCTCCCAAATTAAGTTTCCACATGTTGGTCTCCATACCCCAAAACTTTCAGCTAGCCATCCTGGAGGAGTTCCGAGGTCGCTGTTTCCAGGCCGGCCAGGGCTGTTGGGAGGAAACAGGCCCACTCAACCCCAGAGCACCTGCACTGGGCGTAGTGTATTTCTCCTCTGGTTGCCAGAGCAACAGAAACAACAGTGGCTGCCTAAACCCCCTTGACACCACAGCCCAGGCGGACCCCGACCAACGGAAGGCAGACTTCACGTTTTGATTTCTCCTATGTTTTTCCCACATACCTAAAAGTATCTTTTACCCAGTCCTCATCCTACACTGAAACTATTCTCAAAGCTTGGCATTAGAAAAACAAACAAAAAAGACAATTGCCTGGAATCTGCCCCCTCCTCTATCTTGGATTTCTGGCTAGCCTCATAGATAAAGCCCCTAACTCACGCTGCCCACAACAAGCTCTTCCTGGCATGTCTGGGTTTCTCTGAATCGCAGACACCAGGGATGGAGGGGGAAGCTTGGATCCAGGCTTGGAGCCAAATACTCAACTGGGGGAGTGTCCCCTGGAGGCTCCTCTTCGGAATGACTGTGCAAGATGCTTTTTTCCAAACCCAAGTGAAGTGAGCAGTTTCCCAAGCTGCAGCCACAGCTGCTAACTACAGAGCTCGTACCCAACACATGTGGGTCTGTCTAGTGCCCTTACCAACAAACCCCGTCTCGTACCCCAGACCCATGTGTGTGGTTTTTTTTTCACAGAATTTTTTTTTTTTTTCACAGAAAATTCCTCCCCACAAGTAGGTGCAGTCCTTTATGAGAGGATTAGTGTCTTCATTCCACATGACGACCCACTTCAAGAGGACAAATGAGTTATATTCATTTATGACACCAACTGACTTCTGTGAAAGTGACTAGGAAATAGACAACTTGTCCTGCCTGTTAATCAACCAATGGACATAATAAGTTCAAGACACACTTGCATGGAAGCAGAGAAATATGGTACCAGCCTCCAAGTCCAAGTGTACAAGGGGCATGACCAGCTTACATGTGTTCTCCCTGCTGCAGAAAGAGAATGGAGACAGGATGCCAGGGTCCTCCCCACCCCGTTCCGTTAGCATCCACCACAGGAAGTACCCTGGAGGAAGAGAGGGTAAAGCACCTCTGTGCTATTTCTTGAGTTCTCTCTGAAATCCCACAAGTTAGATATAGCACTTCCCACATGTTACAAATACGAAAATCCAAGTTCAGAGAGGTCAAGTGACTTGCCTGAGCTCATAGAGCAGGCACATAGCAGGACCAGGACTTGAATCCAGATTTCCTATTTCACGTTTTTTTTCAGTGGCTTATTGAAAGATTTATGGGAGAGGCTCCTTTCCTTAATTATTCAGTGCAGTAAACCAGGGCATGTATACCAAGCCCTATCTTTTTATTCTATTTTAAACTCTCTCCAAAGTATACACTGTATTTTAATAGGTACTTGAATGGGTGAAAAAGTAAGAGTGGGCTTTTACTGAAAATCAAATTTTAGTTTCCATTCTGCTCACAGATTTTTCAGAGAGCATCTCCCATGCACAAAGCACTTTGGATATTACAATGCCATGTGATACAGAGTTCCTCTACTCAGACTTGCAATGGGCTGGGAAGACATGGACCTAAATAACCATCATAAAACACAGACATGACTGGTATGTGCCCCAAGAACAGTGCCCTCAGAGTACTGGGAGGTCCAAGGGAGTAAGACATAACTGCTGTTTGACATGATCAAGGAAGGGTTCCTGAAGGAGGTGACTTTGAAGCTGAGCCTTATCTGTCACATGATTTTCGTAGACAGAGATTGAAGATTTTAGCTTTTAGAAAATATCTGATTGGACTTCAGATTTTTGTAAGTAAAATAAGACTAATATTTCCAGTACCATTCTGTAACACGTCCTTGGCAAGGAGAATTTCCCAGATGAGAAATGGAAAGTGGCAGTGTCCAGAGAAATGGAGTCCAGCAGCTCAATTCATCTGACTCTATCCTAAGTCCATGCAGAAATGGGTGGCAGGTCTCCCCAGACTTTGTGGCACCTTCTCTCCCCTCACTGTGGTTCCTGCCTCCCTGTGGCAGCCAGCAAAAACCTTAGCACTGTTGTGGCCATGAATAGGGGTGCGCATCATGTGTTCATCCCTATTTTTCATTCACCATTCAGAAATCAGCAGGATACTTATTTCCCACGATAGAATAAGGCAGGTCTTATGCAAAGTGGTGGTTCCAGGACCATTTGTACCAAGAATAAGGTTTTTCTTCTGTCTTCTATACCAGCCTTGAAACTGACTCTTTTTCTTTCATTGTTCTCCTGTATCCATCTTTAATAGAGCAGATGATCACTGAATCCACAAAAGCAGTGTGCTATACTGCAGGAAATCTCAGGGTTCTAACAAGCATGGGATGTGTCTGTCTTGTACTTAATTCTCCTGTTCAGGAAAGCCTTTATCCCTCTCTCTGTTCAACCTAGTTACCTCCTACCCAGTCCTTGACACCCCACTCCAAGGGTACCTCTTCAGGGAAAACGTTTCCCTTTCACACATATATATTGAGGCCAGACTTCCCTATTATTGTTGTTTAGTCACCAAGTTGTGTCTAACTCTTTTGCAACCCGCCAGGCTCCTCTGTCCATGGGATTTCCCAGGCAAGAATACTGGAGTAGGTTGCCATTTGCCTCTCCTAGGGATCTTCCCAACCCAGGGATTGAACTCATGTCTCCTGCATTGGCAGGCAGATTCTTTACTGCTGGGCTACCAGGGAAAGCCCCTGGGCTTTCCTACTACCTACTCTCATTTAATTCCTTTGAATTTTAATCCTTCCTAGTTTGCAATTACATTAGTGTGAATCTCCTGTAGCAGATCTTAATCTCTATGAAGGCAGGTATAATTTAGGATTATCATCATATTTGCCACATGGAAAGTGCTCTGTCAAACTGTGGACCAAACATCCTGATGTAGTGATAAGCAGAGTCAGACAGCACTTGACTGAAACACCAGCTTGAAAACTTACTATTTTGACAATTAATTATACTCCCCATATCTCGGCTTCCCCTTCTGCAAAATGACCATAACAATATCTATTTCACAAGGTTATGTTAAGAAAAACATTGATAAAAGCATCTAGCTGGCACTTTGTAAGTGCCCACTCAGTAATATTCATTTCTTTACCTCTCCTGTCACCTAACCAGCTCACCAGGGCTCCCAGGGCATCTTTGACCTTGACCCTCAGCCCACACAAACCTTCCTTCATAAACCCAAAAGTCCACCCTAGAATTCAGATTAAATGTGAATTCAGATTTCAGATTAAATCTGAATTCAGATTGAAAATGCTCTCTGGGGCTATCTGAAGCTGAGTGGTGAGTTTCCACTCATCACCTTTGTCCGTCAGGATTATAAGGCGCAAGAAACAGAAACCAACTTATTCATTTAAGCAGAAAAGCTATAAAAAGCAAATGGGAAGCTCAGAATTCCTAGGATGGTGTGGAATCAAGCTCAAGCTCTCTACTATTCAGATTTCAGATTAAATCTGAATTCAGATTGAAAATGCTCTCTGGGGCTATCTGAAGCTGAGTGGTGAGTTTCCACTCATCACCTTTGTCCGTCAGGATTATAAGGCGCAAGAAACAGAAACCAACTTATTCATTTAAGCAGAAAAGCTATAAAAAGCAAATGGGAAGCTCAGAATTCCTAGGATGGTGTGGAATCAAGCTCAAGCTCTCTACGAAGAACAATGCTCCGAGTTGGGCCACAGGACTATTTCAAAAGTTTATTTTAGTTTCTCTTAGCCTATGGAGAATAAGAGCAATTCCATGTTTACACAGGAAGTTAGGCAAGAGTTTCTCCTCTCGTGTGGTCACCTATGGCAATGTCCGAAACAGCCAGTCTTGGTGAACATTCTGCTCTTAATGTGGTCCCCAAAATAGTATTCTTTGGGCAAATGAATTTGAGGAAAGTTCCCCTGTGAAAGTCACAAGGCACAATAGCCAATTATAGGCTCTGAGAAGTCATGAAATAATGAAATCTATTGAACTTTTCAACCCAACACTTTTGAAGCTTACTTGACTACAAGCCACTGCCACATTTTATTGTGGCTCTCACAATACCTCTTGACATCCATACCATGCTGCAACACAGATTCCTTGAGATCTACTCAGAAGAGTCTGCAAATTTCCTTTTTGCTGTCTGTCCTGCCTCCCTCAAGAAAGTTATCACAAAGTAAGTGAATCTTGATTGAGCCTAAGATCATGGCATCAAGTCCCATCACTTCATGGCAAATAGATGGGGAAAAGTGGAAGCAGTGACAGATTTTGTTTTCTTGGACTCAAAAATCACTGCAGACAGTGACTGCAGCCATGAAATTAAAAGATGCTTGCTCCTTGGAAGAAAAGCTATAACAAACCAGACAGCATATTAAAAAGCAGAGAGATCACTTTGCTGGTAAAGGTCCATATTAGTCAAAGCGACGGTTTTTCCAGTAGTCATGTATGGATGTGCAAGGTGGACCATAAAGAAGGCTGAGCACCGAAGAATTGATGTTTTTGAATTGTGCTGGAGAAGACTCTTGAGAGTCCCTTGGACAGCAAGGAGATCAAAGAAGTCAATCCTAAAGAAAATCAACTCTGAATATTCATTGGAAGGACTAATGCTGAAGCTCCAGTACTTTGGCTACCTGAGGAAAAGAGAAAACTCATTGGAAAATATCCTGATGCTGGGAAAGATTGAGAAGGGGGCAACAGAGAATGAGATGGCTGTATGGCATCACCAAATCAAGGGACAAAAATTTGAGAAAACTGGGAGATAATGGAAGACAGAGGATCCTGGCGTGTTGCAGTCCACGTGGTCACAAAGAGTTGAACACAACTTAGCAACTGAACAACAGAGAAGAGAAACGTGGATGGTGCAGGGAAGCATAATACCTGCCGCTCCAAGTGTAGTCCATGGACCAGCAGTACCAGCATCACCTGAGAGGTCTGGGAAATGGAGGCTCTCAGGCCCCACCCCAGACCCAGGAAAACAGAATCTGCAGTGAAACGAGATCCCCAGGTGATTCATTTGCACAGAAAAGTCTGAGTGATACTGACATAGATAACTTCCACGCCTGCAAGCTTCAATTCCAAGTAATGAATGTTTAAGGAATTCAATTACCACCCAAATTCCCTCACTTGATAAATGGTGTCTATACCTCCAGGGGATCTGGTTCCTCCCTTTAGCATTTTACAGAGCTCAGCATTCTTTCACAGGGATTGCCTATACCCTTTGGGATTTTGGGACTTTAAGGAAACCTTAACATTTTGTGGTTTGGCCACAGAGAAACTGAGCTGCCTTCTATAATCTTCTTTAAAACATCCTGTGGGAGGCCCTGGCCCCTGGCACTGAGGGATGTGCCATCCACATCACTGTCTGCCAAAAGGTGCTATTGTAGCTAGCTGCAGACCACATGACACTTAGAAATCCAGCTCTGCACAGCACAAACGGAATTCGAAAAAGGCCCTTCATTCGTTTTCTGCAAAAACTAGGGTCTCTCAACCACCAGTAGATGTGTTAAGTAAGATATTGTTAAGTAAGATATTTAAAAATGTAAATGTACATAAAAAAATGTAAACTATAGGGGGCNGAAAATAGTCAGCCATGTGATATATATACACACTAGAAGGCCATGAAAACTGTAGAGAATTAATTTATTTACACATCAGATTCTAATCTGGTTCACATTATATCCTCAGTGCCTGTAACTGATCCTCAAACACATATATGATTAATTAAATTTAATGACATAAATTGGCCAATATTCAACTACTTCTGCCCTTCAAAAACGACAATTTCATATAGTTCAATATGATACTTGAGAAGAGATTAGTAAAAATTTCCAATCCTTGAGTAATTTTCCTTTATGGTTTTAATTTTAATGTTAATTGTGTATCACAAACTTCTGGGAGTTATACAGTGAACATTAAAGATTGCCAAGAGGCAGTCCTAAGAGGTGGAGGAATAGGATGGAGAGACCACTTTCTGCCCCACAAATTCATCAAAAAAACATTTAAATGCTGAGTACATTCCACGAAACAACTTCTAAATGCCGGCAGAGGACATCAGGCACCCAGAAAAGCAGCCCATTGTCTTCAAAAAGAGGTAGGAAAAAATATAAAAGACAAAAAAAGAGACAAAAGAGGTAGGGAGGGAGCTCCATCCAGGGAAGGGAGTCTTAAAAAGAGAGAAGTTTCCAAACACCAGAAAACACTCTCACTGCTGAGTCTGTGGTGAGCCTTGGAAGCACAGAGGGCAACATAACAGGGAGGAAAAATAAATAAATAATTAAAACCCACAGATTACAAGCCCAGCGGTAACTCTCCCAGTGGAGAAGCAGCTCAGATGCCTGCATCCACCACTAGCAAGCGGGGGCTGGGTAGGGAGGTGCGGGCTTTATTGCTTAGAGTAAGGATCAGGATCGGACCCGAATGCCCTGAGGGTAATCAGAGTGAACTAACTTGGGACAGCAAACCAGACTGTGGGATAGCTACCACGTGAAAAGCTGTAAACTAAGACATTGCTAGGTCCACGCACAGAACATGCAGACCATCTCCCTCCAATGACAGGCAGCCAGAGCCAGAAGGGGGCAATCACAGCCCCAGAGAGACATTATCTACCAAACTGCAAGCAGGCTTCTTTGCTAACTAAGACTTCTTGGGGTTCTGGACAGTCATCATCCGCCTGAGAAGGTGTGCCAGTTGTACACCCAGAAATCTGAGCAGCAGGAACAGGAGAAGCGATAAGTCACAGTGACTGCTCTTGCCAAACACCTCATCACCTGAGCTGCTCGGACCTGGGAAGGGCACAAAATGCAGGCCCAATGGAGTCTGCGCCTCTAGGACTACCCAACTGCATGAACTTGAGTGGCTTAGACCTGGGAGGTGCATGCAGCCCAGGGCCAGCCTCAGACAGTTCCTGAAGAGCAACCTAGAGCCTGAGCTGTGTGGGCAGGGAGGGCACACGTGCTGAGTGGGGGCAGGCCCAGTGTGACTGAGATACTGTGAGCACACACCAGTGTTATTTGTTTGCACCATCTCTCCCTCCCCACAGTGTGACTGAACAAGTAAGCCTAAAAAAAGTGTCCACCACTGCTCTCCTTGTGTCAGGGAAGAAATCAGACACTGAAGAGACCAGCAAACAGAAGAAGCTAAAATAGAGGGAACCACCTTGGAAGTGACGGGGCAATAGATTAAAACCCTGTAGTTAGTACCACCTACATAGGAAGGGGTCTATAGATTTTGAGAAATATAAGCTGGACCAAGAAACTATCCAAAAATGAACTGACCCACACTGCCCACACCACCACCAGAGAAAGTCCTAGATATATTGTTACTATTTTTTCTTCTTTTCCTTCTTTTTTTTAACTTTTTAAATTTTTAAAGTCCTCTATTTCTCCTTTAATTTTTATTTTTATAACCTACTATTACTTTTCAAAAAATAAAAGATCTTATTTTTAAAGCAAACTCTGTATATACTCTTTGTGGTTGTTGTTGTTTTTAAATAATTCTTGTGGCTACTTTTTTCTTTTTTTTCTTCTTCCTCTTCTTTTCTTTAATATTGTATTTTTGAAAACCCAACCTCTACCCAGGATTTTTAATCTTTGTTTTTTGGTATTTGTTGTCAATTTTGTACATTTAAAAACCCAATCTTCAATACCCACTTTTACCTGAGAGCAAGATTACTGGCTTGAACACTCTCTCCTCCTTTGCACTCTCCTTTTTCACCACCAGGTGGCCTCTGTTTCTTCCCTCCCCCTTCTCATCTCTATCCAACTCTGTGAATCTCTGTGTATTCCAGATGGTGGAGAACACTTAGGGAACTGGTTACTGGCTCGATCTGCCTCTCTCCTTTTCATTTCCCTCTTTTATCATCCTGGCCTCCTCTGTCTCCTTCCTCCCTCTCCTCTCCTCTGTATAATTCTGTGAACACCTCTGAGAGGTCCAGACTGTGGAGTGCACATAAGGAAGTGATTATTGGCTAGCTTGCTCTCTCCTCTTTTGATCCCACCTCATCTCATTCCAGTCACCTCTAACTACCCCCTCCCTCTTCTCTTCTCCATGTAACTCAGTGAACCTCTCTGGGTGTCCCTCGATGTGGAGAAACTTTTCATCTTTCAGTTCAGTTCAGTTCAGTCGCTCAGTCGTGTCCGACTCTTTGTAACCCCATGGCTTGCAGCACGCCAGGCCTCCCTGTTCATCATCTCCTGGAGTTCACTCAGACTCACATCCATCGAGTCCGTGATGCCATCCAGCCATCTCATCCTCGGTCGTCCCCTTCTCCTCCTGCCCCCAATCCCTCCCAGCATCAGAGTCCTTCCCAATGAGTCAACTCTTCACATGAGGTGGCCAAAGTACTGGAGTCTCATCTTTAGCATCAGTCTTTCCAAAGAACACCCAGGACTGATCTCCTTTAGAATGGACTGGTTGGATCTCCTTCCAGTCCAAGGGACTCTCAAGGACTTGTTAAGTCCCAAAGGACTTCTCCAACACCACAGTTCAAAAACATCAATTCTTCGGCACTCAGCTTTCTTTATAGTCCAACTCTCACATCCATACATGACCACTGGAAAAACCATTGCCTTCACTAGATGGACTTTTGTTGGCAAAGTAATGTCTCTGCTTTTGAATATGCTATCTAGGTTGGTCATAACTTTTCTTCCAAGGAGTAACCTTTTTTTAATTTCATGGCTGCAGTCACCATCTGCAAACCTAGATGTTTTATCATCAGTGCCGTATAGATGGAGAAGTCTTGAGAGGGCTGTAAAAATAAAACTGAAAATCAGAAGCAGGAGGCTTAAGTCCAAATCCTGAGAACATCAGAGAACTCGTGAATCCAGGGAACATTGATCAATAGGAGCTCATCAAATGTCGCCATACCTATATTGAAACCAAGCACCACCCAAGGGCTAACAAGTTCCAGAGGAAGACCTATCATGCAAATTCTCCAGCAACACAGGAACACAGCCCTAAGCTTCAATATACACGCAGCTCAAAGTTACTCCAAAACCACTGACATCTCATAACCCATTACTGGTCACTTCATTGCACTCCAGAGAGAAGAAATTCAGCTCCACCCACCAGAACTCCAACACAAGCCTCCCTAACCAATAAACCTTGGCAAGCCACTGATACAACCCCACCCACAGTGAGGAAACTCCATAATAAAGAGAACTCCACAGATTCCCAGAATATAGAAAGGCCACCACAAAAGCAGCAATATAACAAGGTGAAGAGACAGAGGAATACCCAGCAGGTAAAGGAACAGGAGAAATGCCCACCAAATCAAACAAAAAAAGGAAGAGATAGGGAATCTACCTGGGAAAGAATTCCGAATATTGATAGTGAAAATGATTCAAAATCTTGAAATCAAAATGGAATCACAGATAAATAGCCTGGAGAAAGGATTTAGAAGATGCAAGCAAGGTTTAATAAGGACCTAGAAGAAAAAAAAAAGAGTCAATATATAATAAATAATGCAATAAATGAGATCAGAAACACTCTGGAGGCTAAAAATAGTAGAATATTGGAGGCAGAAGATACGATTAGTGAAATAGAAGATAGAATGGTAGAAATAGATGAATCAGAGAGGAAAAAAGAAAAACAAATTAAAAGAAATGAGGACAATCTCAGAGACCTCCAGGACAATATGAAACGCTTCAACATTTGAATTATAGGAGTCCCAGAAGAAGAAGACAAAAAGAAAGATCATGAGAAAATACTTGAGGAGATAATAGTTGAAAACTTCCCTTAAATGGGGAAGGAAATAATCGCCCAAGTCCAAGAAACCCAGAGAGTTCCAAACAGGATAAACCCAAGGTAAGACACCCAAAGACACATATTAATCAAATTAACAAAGATCAAACACAAAGAACAAATATTAAAAGCAGCAAGGGAAAAACAACAAATAACACACAAGGGGATTCCCATAAGGATAACTGCAGATCTTTCAATAGAAATGCTTCAGGCCAGGAGGGAATGGCAAGACATACTTAAAGTGATGAAAGAAAATAACCTACAGCACAGATTACTGTACCCAGCAAGGATCTCATTCAAATATGAAGGAGAAATCAGAAGCTTTACAGACAAGCAAAAGCTGAGAGAATTCAGCACCACCAAGCCAGCTCTCCAACAAATGCTAAAGGATAACCTCTAGACAGGAAACACAAAAATGGTGTATAAACCCGAACCCAAAACAATGAAGTAAATGGCAATGGGATCATATGTATCAATAATTACCTTAAACGTAATTGGGTTGAATGCCCCAACCAAAACGTAAAGACGAGCTGAATGGATACAAAAAGAAGACCCGTATATATGCTGCCTACAAAAAACCCACCTCAAAACAAGGGACACATACAGACTGAAAGTGAAGGGCTGGAAAAAGATAT